>JASKGM010045372.1:0-21334 GCA_034509205.1 Ceratonia siliqua
TTTTCATATAACAATCCAGTACTCTTCAAAGCACAAAATATTTTGAAAACAACCAATTAATGAAATTAAGGAAGAACTGAAGTCCTCTATGAGTTTTGACAAAAACATTTCCATTAATGTTGAAAGGGATATACTCCTTGCTTGTGCAATGTTGGTTAGCACTCATTTCTTCACCTTCATTTTCCTTTTGGGGGGGGGGGGAGGGGTCAGTTTATTTGAAAAAGTGTAACAAATGCCATCAAATTAACATATGACATATCAGAAAATACACTTCTCCAATCCTATAAGAAAATTCATCAATGAAAGATTCCATGTTTCTTAGGCCTTGACATGATGGTTTTGGTTAATATATTAATAGCAATGTTACAAATTTAATCATAAGTTAGCAAATAATGAAGTAAATGGCATAGTATAGCATCACAAAATACTATAGCTTTTAAAATAATGTGGACATCTCATCATCCTTCGTCTCTGGAGAAAGATAACGATTCATACTACACTAAGGTACATATCTTGTTGGCTTCTCAAGTTCTAAAGTGAACTCTCTGGTATCTTGCAAAAAAAGGGCAAAAGGGTTGAAAATTGTAAATGCAATTAAGGCATCAATGAGAATAAATACCCAAGAATATCTGTAATTAGTAGCAGGGTAGTCTTGAATGTACAAGCGATGAATATCAGTAGGTGGCAAGAGCAGGACCCAGTGATAACTGCATAGACATTCTCATAGTGATCCTTGTGGAATCAACGCGAAAAAAAAAAAACACCTTCCGCAAAATTCCATTTACTTTTTCTACTCATGAAAAATATCAAAATCAGAAACAGAACAAAAAAATTATGACTTGTGAAAGTTGGGGGTTATGGGCATTTATCGAAAAATGAAAAGCAAGCGAGAGAAAACCACAACCTAAGACTGAAAGAATATGTTAGAGTGCAGAGTGTGAGAATGGAAAAAAGCACTTTCTTTGCTTTTAGCGGTGAACGAGCTTCGCTTCGCTTCTAGCAATGAGCTTCACCCATGCTTGAACGAACAACTCTCATATACAAAATGGCGAACAACTCTCAGCTGCGAAATGGCAAAGTGAACGAAGGTGGGGATTTGGGAGAAAGGAGTGAGCTTTGGGAAATTTAACGAGGAGGAAGTGATAGTGGGAGGGAAAGTGATGCACAGTGAAAGATATTCGCAATTGGAGGAAAATTGTTAAAAAATTGGGAGAAAGTATTTGGCTGATTAGTTGCCACCTCAGCAAAAAAATTATTAAAAAAATGAAGTGTGAAAGGTGTGGGTAATGGAAGGTGTTAAAATAAAATTACTCTTTGAAAAATAATTTTAAGTGAGCCTTTGGAATCCCTTTGAAAAATAATATTGAGCCTTTGAACCCCGTTGTGAAAAATAATTTAAGCAGACCTTTGAAACCCAAAGTATTCAAAAGATATTTCATTTAACTAAAAAGCTTTGATTCAATGGGCATTTGAAACCCTTTTTAAAACATCAACTCAACCTTTTGAACAAAAGGCTTTAGCTTCCACAAGTCGTGGGTCTTGGCCCACAAGCTATTTTCAAAGATGATTAGAGACTCAAAACACTGCATTTTGAATAAAACCTTATCAATTTATTCAAAAGGCCATTAGAGCCCAACAGCTTAGAAAATTCTATTTTCAAAAACTTTTCCTTTATTAAAGAAGAAAAAATATGCATTTCACAAATAGAAGAACCAAGATAAATCACGAGAATTGATATGAAATAAACCAAAAATGACACCAAGGAAATCATAAAATAAAAAAATTGAAAAAGTAAATAAGGAGAGAAGGGGAAAGGTTATCCTTACCACCAAAAGGAACATAAATAAAATAACAATTATTACAAGCTAAATGAAAAACTTGCCCAACCAGAAATGGTAAGAACACAACATGAAATGAATAAGCAAAAAATTCACATAGAAACATCAAGGCAAAGTAAATAAATCGAGCTTAGGAGCTAAAGGGATTCTCAATGTTTCTAAACGATCATGGCACTTAACCAACATGGCATAACCAACAAAATAATCAAACCCGAAATCAAAATCATGTATCTCCTCCATAAGATGGCAGTTTTATATATATATATATATATATATATATATATTATGGCATAGTAAGTGATTGTTGACTGCCATCTTAAGTATCTCCTCCATAAACCGACGAGCTTTGAGAAGTCAACTCAGCCCTTCTCTTTTCAAAGTTTTCCTACACTAAAAAAAAATTAATGACTACAATATTAAACAAATACAATTTACTGTTTATCAACTACTTACATAAGTTGCTACTGCACAATCACTGACCCAACTTTGATCCTTCTTTTTTAGATGGATACAAAAATAAAAATCTAATAGTTAAGGATATGTCCCAGTCTCAATCTTTTATAATTGATAAAAAAAAAACTTTTTTTGTTAGTAACATTAGACATACTAATAAACTCGACAGTAAGAAAAGAAAATATAATCTTACCATTCTTTTCCAATGGACACAATGTGGTATAGAACCACCAGTATAAAATAAGACACCCGCACATGAATCATGATTCTTTCTATTTTGCTCGAACCTTACTTGAAACTTAGTAGACTCCCAATAAGCCTTCATCTATTCCCATACAGTGTCCCCCATCTAGTTTGGCTTTCTGTCGAGGCGCTTTCGAATCTCTTGAAAAATTTAGCTCATTTTGACTTAGGAGGGGAGATGATGGAATCATAGGGGAAATATGAACTTGTGGCAGTTGTGAGAAGACCGATTGTGAGATAGGCAATTGCGAGATTAGTTATGAGATAGGCAATTGTGAAATGAATGGTGCAGTTAAAAGTCGTATCTTACTTGATTTTCCAACTTGACAAGACTCAATTGATCTTGTAGCGGAGTTGTCATAATTCATAAACAGAGACTCTTCCACATTTTGTCCAAATCACTACCCACTTAATTAACCAACTTCAAAGTTATAATCAACCATTACACAACTACTTGATGTACCTGAACGCATATCAAAATCCTAGCTAATTTAAGGTGCTTCTTCTATATGTGATGTCTAATACCAATATCTTGTTGTAAAACCCTTTTAAAAATAACTGAACATTCACCTCATTTGGGATGAAGTATTTTTCATTATTACGTCGATTACATCGACACCTAATGACTCTCTTAGTCAAATATATTGGTTGTTGACAAGCAAAATTCATAAATGATGTCATGCCATTCAAAAATTTATCAGTATATTTACTTTAATCTTGAACAAACCTTTTATACATATACATTCTATGGGCAGGGATTTCCATTTTGTTACCTTTGGACAAGTTAATGAACAAAACTTTGAAAGAAATTTTTTAATTTAAAAAAAAAAGAACTGACGCCGCAACATTATTGGAGTAGTGTCGCAGCACTATCATACATAACAAAGATTGAACCTAAATATTCATGAATTGATGAATGTTTTCAGTTTTAAAAAATGAACACCACCAACAAAACCCTTCGAACTTCTAACAAAAAAAAGATGAACTCTCTCTCTCTCCTTTTTTCATATGCATGTAGAGCACATTTAATCTCCAAACCAAATCATATTTTAAATCAAAGATTGAACCTATATTTCCCACAAATTAAAATGAAAGCAACCTTAGATCAACAATCAAAAGGGTTTGAACAATAATCACCAGCGGTATAAAAGGAAAGCTTTAAACCAGATTTGACATACTAGTTAAAATAGAATTCAAACACCAATAAAAAATGTACTTCACCAAGGCTTATTTAGAATCTGTGTACCCCTTTAGCCTACAAGTTCTAAAAAAATAATCAGTAAATGAAGAAATGTGAGTTACCTCCCTGAGTGACGAATCCCCCAATGGTACTCCTCTTCACCCGAGCTCTTGAGCTTCAGAATGATGGCAACGGTATCTTCCTCCCAAGATCCAAAAAAGGTGCTCCTCCTCTCTGCTTTAACCATTTTATAACCACCAAAATAGAATAATCAAGCCAAAGGGTGTGAGATTGAAAGAGAAGGGAGTGGAGGGCGGCTGGAGATGAAAGGAAACTGGTGAGGAAACATACGTAAAGTGAGGTGGGCCTCACAAAAACAAATTCTTTTTGTTGTTTTTATTTAATTTATTTTTCAGTTTGATTTCTAATTTTTTTCTTTTATATTTTTATATTTCTCTGTTTGCTATGTTGATTTTGATTGTCTTCCTTTTATATTTTTGTTTTGTATTTTCATATTATTATTATTTTTGTTTATTTTGTACTTTGTATTTCATTTTTTATTTCCAAAATACTATAATTCTCTTCATGTATTTTTATTTTTATGTTTTATATTTTTGTATTTTCAATTTTATATTTTATATTTTCTTATTTTTTTGAAAATTTTGTATTTTTTTATTTTTTAAATAATAAATAAAAAATTAAGAAAATATAGAATTACCTGTTGATTTTCCTGTAAGTAATTTTTTAAAATTTTGAGATTTGAAAAATTTGCCGTTTGAAATTTAAAATTAAAAAAAAAAATTCTACGAATTTCACAAATCTACAAGAAATTGTCACAACCCAAATCTAGGCACATGACCAACATAAAGAGCCACCTGACAACCTACCAACCTAATTTATGACTATGTAAACTCAAATCAAAGTTACTCAAAATAAATTGAACCAAATCATAAATCAAGTGCACAAGGTCAGAGATAATAGATGTGAAATTATCATGTCGTTCTTACATAAAATGGAACAAAGCTTCCCATAAAATACAGGCATTCTAAGATACAACCCACAACCAAAATGGGTGAACAAATCCACCACTCAGAATTCCATAGCTTCAATGGCACAAAAAACTAACAGATGACATTAACTTCTACCCAAAACATTCACATTACATAGACTAATACAAAATGACCCAATACACCTAGCCAACATAATATCATATAGATAATTTTGAAAGCTGTAATTTAAATTCTTTAAGTAATTAAATGAGAAAATAAGAAAAAATTTAGTCGAGATCAAAAATTAAATGAGAAAAAAAAATTTTGCAAATTTCTGACAAATGTAGGCCATGAAACCATCCATGAGAAAAATAAAAAATAGTTTTTTATAAAATTTTCAGTCAAAACAAACAACACTAATTAAAAAATGTGTTTCTTGAGCTATACTTATATACGAAAACAGCCTGAAATACAAAAATAGTTTCTTAAAATAATTATTTCTTTTTTGGAGGGCACTTCATATAAATCCTGCCATCATTGAAAAATAAGGCTGATTCATATGAGAATAGAGAAAGATCAAAATCAAACCGTTGGAAAGAAGTTCGTTGATCAGGTTGTTGTAAAATTGGATGCCTTCTCTGTTTATTCCAATTCTTATGTTTCCACATGATACAAGTTTTTATAGATGTAACAAAGTTAAATTTAATTGACTTAAATGATTATGAGATTTTGGTAACAACAGAACGACACTATATCACAAAAACAAAAAATATGAAAAGAAAAAGGTATAATCAATTTATTCATGGAGAGCCTTTGGAGGATGGTAATTATTTTTTATAGCATCTTAAATAGTTTTATAATGATAACGTAAGAAAAATATATATTTCAAAATGCCAATAAGTTAAAACACAATTCAAACATGAGGCCAGTTTCGAATCCACAATTTTAACACTCAAAGCAATATCATCTTGACTATGTAATCAGATCTAAATCAATTTGAAATGCCAATCAGTTAAGACACAATTCAAATGTGTTCAAGGTGAAGAGTTTTACCCTTGATGTTTCAAAAATAATCCCCCAAATTCGTACCTCTCCTTCGAGCCTCTGAATTTCAGGTGTAGAAGTAGCGTCTTCTTCAAAGAAACGTCCCCAAATAATGCTTCCAAAAACTACCTCCTCCTCAGCTATTTACTCCTCCTTTTAAAGCCAAAGAACCCACACCATTGCTATGCGTGAGGCACGTTGTATTGGGTGAGATGGAAGAGCAAGTGACGTGTGAGGGGAAAGCTGGAGCCGAGAGAGTGAGCGTGCTGCTGTTGCCCGAGTGATGAAGCTCGACTGAGTGGTGTGCATGACGGGAGCTACCTGGAAGATGAGGATGCCGTAACAATAGTATACATGAAGAAGTTGAAAAAGACAGATCCATGAATAACAAAAACCCCTAATTCCCAAAATAAAAAAAAGGCGTTTACTAGCCTACCACCCCACACATGGGGAGGTAGGCTATTTTTAAATTTTTTTTTAAATTTTTTTTTGATTTTTTTTAAATTTTTTTTTATTTTTTAAAATTAATTAATTAAATTTTATATCATATTTTTTTTAAAAATTTTTAAAGATGTTTTTATATTTTTTGTAAAATTTTTTAAGTTACAAATAAATAATAAAAAAAATTATAGATAAATAGTAACATAGATGTAAAAAAATTTTAAAAAAAAATTAAAAAATATTTTAAAAAATTTTAAAAAAAATATATAAGATAAAAAATACTTAATTATTTTTAAAAAATAAAAAAATTTAAAAAAAAAACATAAAAAATAAAAAAAAAAAAAAAAAAGATGGAATGGTAGTTTAGAAATGGCCATAAAAAAACCCTGATTACCAAAATTAAATACCGTAAACATTAAAATAAATTTAAAATTTAACAGAAAAGCATCTGCAATACCAGGTCCACAAAAAATGCCTATGCTAACTTGTTCCTTGTTTTTTTTCCTTTCAAATTTATCAACAATCTAGCTAGGAGTCTGGCCTGATTAGGCAATGGTAAATCCTTGTATCTGCTAAATCCTTTGTTGTGCTCTATGAATTTTAGGTGTGTGTGTGTTTCGTTCTTGTTAGGTGTCTATATGTCTTTGAATTGTGTGGGTACAAGATTCAGATATCAAATTTCTTTCTTTTTTTTTTTGGTCCGATTCTGTGTGGATCCCTTCTTCTCTGCCTCCTTACATTTCACCTTTCTCTCCTTCTCCAATTTAATTTTCCCGAGAATCCAAACGGCAAATAAGCCAAGAAAATCTCCAGCATTTTCTTACCGTCAGTGATTTTCTAGCCCGCTTGAAAATCAAAGAAGGAAAGCTCAAGCGGACAAACATGAGATAGAGAGAAATGGCCGAAGACAATGGCCACTCAATAGACGTTCTTCGTTGCTGGTGGTGGTGTGCTCCAGCCTCAGTAGTGGTGGCGGCAGGAGACAAAGAGAAGGGACGGAGGAAACCACGGGGGAAGGATTTCAAGAGAGGAAAATGAGAACCAAAGGTCCAAAACCAGAAGTAGGGAAAGATGAAAAAGTGATTTTTTTAATTAAATGCCACATGTCAGAAGAACGAACAACCACGATTGAAGGAAACGCAGCCCATCTAGTTGAGGAGCAACTGATAAGATCCTTGTCCCAAAAAATCAGAGCCAGGGGGAGGGGAAACCGCTATGGATGGTGGAGTGAAAAAGAATCAAATGGGTTATTAAGTTAACGGGTAAAATGGACTTGGGCTCCAAGAGGTGATTGGACATTTTGATATATTTTATTTTTTAAAAGAACAAAAATAAAAATTACTTTTTTGATTCTTTTTATATTTTGTAAATTTATTATTTATTATTTTTTATTTTCTTCTTTCTGTTATTGTTTTCAGGACATTATGTTACAACCTTTAAAAAGAAGGTGTAGCTTAAAAAAATTGTGCCGATTTATTATATTTTATATTTTTATCTTATTTTATTTTATTTTTTAATATTAATTAAATATTTGCTATGTCATATATTTTTTTAAGAATTTTTTAAAATTTCTTTAAGAATTATTTTACATTTATGTGTACTATTCATCTATAAGTTTTTTGATACTATTTATGTATAAGTAAAAAAATTTTAAAATAATTAAAAATTTTTTTAAAAATTTTTTAGAAAAATATATGACATAACAAATACTTAATTAATATTAAAAAGTAAAAAATCAGAATAAAAAATATAAAATATAACAAATCGACACTATCAAAAATAAGGTGGCCTAAGAATGGAGTAAGAGAGGGGACGTAGGATAGAATTTTCTTTTCCTATTTATGCCTTTTTTAATTCTGTGTATTTTTTAATTCATTTAATTTTTTTGTGCATTTAAAAAAAAAAAAGAGACCGAATAAAATATATTGTTGACAACGTATGAACAAAACAAATTTCTAACTACAATTACAAATGAGTTCTGTTATTCCCACATCTGCCTTGACCCACACCTCCCACACCTTAATATTTTATTTTTTTATTTTGCTTACGTGGTGCCCATATGATCTAAAGGAGTCATTTTCGAGAAATTTTAATTCCACACCCAGCTGATCCACACCCATCCACACCACAATATTTTATTGGTTTTCCATCTGACGTGGCGCTCCTTCCTTACAGACAAACAACATAACTTTCCCAAATTTCAGGCAATTGATTTTGTGCAGCTTCCACCCAAAATTTCAGAGCCACCCCCTTTTCCTCCCAGTCGAAGCTCAATGCCCACGAACGCAGAACCTCCACAAGCACCAGCGTCGAGTCGGTCCTGACCCAGCATCGAGTTGGTCTTGACTCACCGGCCCACAGTAACTCTTGAATGACGTGATTCTCCCTTGTTCGAAGCTCGACGCCACGAACGGAGCAGCTCGGCGCATGACCGAGCACCATTGTTCTTCACCCAGTGTCGCCGTTGAGCCTATACTGACCCACCGTCTTTCAACTCGCTATAGCTCCTCCACACCTCAGTATTTTAGCCTTTGCACAGGGAGCTAGGACAGGTTAGGAAAATTTCCTTCTCCTTTATTTGATTTTGAGCTTCAAGTTAGGAGATTGTTGTCCCTTTGTTTGATTTGGTCTGTTAAAGCTGATAAACTGAAATTCAAGTTAACATAGCACGTCTGTGAGGCCCATGAATATAGTTGCTTGGTTTGCCTCAATAGCTGATGGGGACACCATCGGATAGTCATCCTAAGGGCTTAATTACATCTAAACTAGTAATTACATCTGATAGGAACTTAGTATATACTGAACTAGTAATTTAAAATGTCATATGGAGTGAACAAGTTAGTCAGCCTTGAGGAATCTGTAAACACTGATCCGATACTCTAAACTCTTACTTTGTATTGCTATGTGCAATTGTGCAAACAAGAATTGAAGCTTGGGAGGTTTCCATCTTGGATTCTCCAAAAAGAAAAAAGTTGCCGTTGAGATTGTTCTGAGTAGGACAGAAGCTCTTTGTGCATAAGTTGATGTGCTTCTGTATGCAGATATTGTCACGATTTGGACAAATGTCATATGATGTTGTGGGGGCACAGATTCTTCAAACAGGGATTCCATCATCCAAAGCAAATCTCATCGGGACAAAAGAGGTTGTTGTTGCTAGTATGGCAGAGTGTATAATGCTGGGAGTTGCAATAATTGCAAATGATGTTTCACATTTTGGATTTATGGAAATGTTATCTCTTGTATCAGTGGTTGCTGCAGCATGGATGTTTTGCAGATGGTTGCTGAATCCAATAAATGAACAAAATAGCCTTTTCTCTTATAATCCTCATTTTTGATATTTATGTAAGTATTCCTTTTATTAATAGTTCATTGCTCATTGTCTTTGTTAGGGATCTCATTCTGCAAATTCCTTCCTTAGACCCTGTTTTGCTTTAGAATTGTTTAGTCTCATGTTGGAGCACTAAATTGAATATGATATCTTTACATGCACTAAATTGGTTGATATACACAACAACTAATAAATATTCAGTTTATGGATTCAGGTTCAACCAGTGCCATGATTCTCTCTGTATCTGTATATTTTATCTAACCATACATAATGCATCTTCTGTTTGTGCAGTTGTTCTGCTCGACAAGGACAAGATCCACAATACATAGGTTATATTTAAAATTTTATAATAGATTTGATATATTCCACTCAATTCAGGAAGGCTGAGGCATTTTTTTGTTCTTACCTGGTCACTGTATTAATAATAGATGGGTTTACTTGTAAATCTGTAGCATTCCTTTGTATTGTGTCAAGTTAAAATAGGTCCAAAATGTACAAACACTATGTAAAGAATTTATTGATTCAAAGAAAATTTTTTTCCCTGCTAATCTATTTGTTGGAGTTGTGCTATTTTAGCAAAGTGTTATAATACATTTTCTGACATTAATTCATAGTTTATTTAATTGTGCATTTATTTATTTGAATCTATAAAATGTCTATTTTATTATATTATATGTAAATTTTATAAGTGAGTATTTACTTTCTTTATAATCATTTTATTTATGATTAATAGTAGTTTTTTTATTTATATGATTTATCTTAATCATGTATTGGATACAAAATAGGAATACTAATACATTTGTATTTATTGAACTGATCATAAATAAGATTTAATTTATTACTGTTTTATAATTAAATTTTATATTATTTATGTTATATTCTTAATGCTGAATTTCTTATAAGATCATTGAAATTTAGTATTTTTTGAATCGTCCCGGACTGAGAATTTTTGTTTGTTCAAATTTAATATATTCTGTAATTTGGAAATACAAATTATTGTATAGTGATTAAATAGTCAAATAATAAAGAAAATTTGTCACTCTTTTTCAGTATGTAATTTGACTAGTTAGTAATTTCTCCTTAAATAGTCAAAGCTTGTTATCATTTAAATATTTGGCCAAAGTAGTCGTCATTTGGAAATCAACGTATTTGTTAGGAAAGGAATGACCAAATTGATGACTAAGAGACTCAAGGATGAAGATGTAATTAAATTAGATAAACAGTGTTTGGCGATTTAGATATGAAAATTATACAAATAGATATAACATATGACTAATATGACATGGACTACATTTCAATGTGTAAAATGTAAGTTATGGTTTCTCATAATTGTTTATATAATTTGGAGTGCAATTTGAATTCTAAAATTGAGTGACATTGAAATTAATGTTTAATCTATTAAATAAAAGAGGTGATTTTGGACGGGGCTTAAACATTGTTTATATAATATGTTTGAAAGAGAGATGAAATATTAATAATATTAATAAAAGTATTTATGAATTAATGGATAAAACATTAAACTAATATTTTTTTTCGAAATTGAGTCTTAAAAAACATTTAAAAATAGAAGGACAAACAAACAGGGTGAAAAATCAGGATTAGTTGAAAACACAATATGAACTTCATTTAACGTAAGAAAGAGAGATGGGATTTGCCCTTTACTTAGCTGCTATTGTCTTGCTGCTCCTTAAGTCACCATTGCATTTGCAGCCACTTGAATGGCCTAAACCATAAGTCAAATTATTAGTGATGTTTCCTTCTTTGACAGGAGTATCCGACATGTCTCTCAACCAGATTTTTGCCTAATCTTTTTGTCTGCTGTTGGATTTTTCTTACAAATATAATATTCTGTGTTTATAATTATTATAAAAAAGAGAAATTTGTCATTCCAATAATCATTTACATCCATTCTCACACAAAATTACATATTACAATCAAACCAGTCAATTCTTCCATTGTGCATTTTAGATTATTTAGAAAACCATATCACTCAAATGTGTATATGTGCATTTCGTATTACTTCAATGAATACCAAACGGGCATTGCCACTGTGTATTTCATGTTACAATCAAATCAGTAAATTAACCATAAACATGAGAAAGCTGGTAACTTAATTATGTAAGTGGCAGGTTTTAACGGGATTCTAAAATCACATGGCACCAACAATTCAGTGACTTCTCTTGTTCAGGAGTTGGAGTTGGAGGAGTAAGAGGCTTTGTAGTGCTACTGCTATCAACAAAACCATCTGGCAAGGAATCCACTTCAGCAAGCTGTTTGCATCTGGATTCTCCATTTCTCCTACATCTCAAACACCATTTCTTAGAATTACTTAATGCAATAGAACTATCCTTTTTTCCCTTATCTTTTGATGAATAGTAATTTTATTTTAAAAAAAACGTTATTCTCATTCTAAATTGACAATTAAAAAAATAGTCCCCCCATCCAAATGAAAAAGAAAAAAATAGGCAGAAAGATTGAATCCTTGATATCTTTCCTTTTGGGCTACATGCTGGAATAGAAGGTATTTGGCAAAATGATGCTAGATTCACTGAGTGTCTAGTGACAATAAAACCTAATACATTGAGTGTCTAGTGACAATAAAACCTAATAGAATTCATTCTACAAAGCAAACCTTCAATATAATTGCTCAGGTTTCTAGCATGATTGGCTAACTCAATTCAATTCCAACATGTAACAAGTTGTGTTTTCAGACAGATTCAAACTTCAAGTATTTCCAAGGGGAAAAAGCCCTTCAGTAAATGCATGTAGAGACATAAATTTATTTGCAAAGAATTGTTCCATTTCATAATTTCATTACAGTTAAACATACCCCTAGATTGTCTTATCTTTCTAAAGCAACTTTTGGTCACATTCATAACTCATGAAGACCGATTATGGAACCTAATCCTACTCAAATCAATTCCTAAGAGGCATATGATGCTTCTAAGCGCATGAGGAGGTTAACAAAGCTATCATTGCTAATGAACCTTGTAATAAGGATGCAGTTTCAAAGCACTTGGGTAGCCTTTTAAAGTTTAAACAAACTATAAGCCTCTTCATATGCTTACTCATACAAAAATTAACCATGTATTTTATCCTTGAAGATTCCTTGTTCTTACTACAAAATTATTGAAAGATATTTCTACTATCTCTCTCTCTTTCTCTCTTTATTTTTTAAATTCATCAGATAGTGCTAAAACATGGAGAACCATGTTCTTCCCCAACTGAGATGGCAGAAAAAGTGCTCTCTTTCTTGGAGGAGACTTACTTTGCTTCCAAAGTTTTGAGACTTACTTTGCTGAAATACTAGCTTCTGCTGCATTGATGAAGTGATAAATTATACAGTGATAAATTCTGCTACAAGGATGCTTAGAGATTGCAAATACTTGTGGTAGCTATTCTGTTTTGCCTTAATGACAATGACAGACTTGCCGTTTTCCTTCAAAACACAAACTTACCAAAAAATGACAAATCCTCCTTATAGAAAACACAAACCACCCACAAACGCACACTTATTAAAACATAAACTTCAATCAGAACTCTGAACTATACCCTTCATACATAGCTCCTCAATACAATCCTCTACATACATCAAATGTTTGCAAAAAACATTAACATTTGTAAGCAATAAACTAGCAAACGCAAAAGAAAAATGTCAAAAACGAAGACAACACACAACATGACAATGTCACCGCAACTGTCAGGGGGAAGAATGACATCAGGCAACAGGGGGAAGAATCCTATATTTTAGCATGAAACTCCATAAGACAAAACCACTTCAATTAAACCCCAAATAAACCCAAAATTCACTGTTTAATTTGGAGTAATCCAGCCCTTAACTAGTGGCAGATAACCTTAAAACCCCTTAACCCATCATCCAGAACTAGAATTATAGAACCCCAAATTAACCCCAAACTCAGGATTAATGCAGAGAACCAGAGAACCCAAGCACAAAGGCAGTCAGATGAACCAAAATCCCTAAACTAGGAGCTCAAAATTGGAGGAAAAAAACAATAACTTCCTTACTTTTGATGGCAGTAACCACCGAGTTATGGAAATTTCGAGGACTGCTACTGCAGCGGTGTGGAATGTCACCAGAACTGTGGTGTCGACGCTTTCCTCCTCCGTTGTAGGCCGACGGTGATGAAGTTGCACGCACAGATTAAAGGGGACGAGGATGGGAGAAAAGAATGTGTGAGTGGGAGGAAGTTACCGACAGTGTTGTTCGTGGAGTGGGAGGGTCTGAAATTTTTGGCGATGGGAGTGAGGTTGTTCGCGAAGTGGGTGGATATTTAAGGGAGGAGGTATTGTGGGTCTGAAATGTGGGGGGGAATTTGTACGAGTGGGAGGAGGGAAATTTGGGAGGGCTGAAAATGACGAGGGCTGATATTTCCACACCTTCCTACTCTCACACCTCCCACATCTCTTTTCTTTTTCCTCTTCTCTCTCTTCCTTCCGTCTCTTCTCTCTTTCTTCTCCCTCTCTTCTCTCCTCACTTTTCACAAAAGATGTTGAAAGTGTAAAAATAAAGAGGTGTGGATTTATAATTTCTCTTTAAACATTCAAAGTAATTAATAAAGGGGGAAACAGGGAAGATAGAAAAAATTAACAACCATAAAAAAAAAAAACTACAATCCGCAACAAAAATTACAACTCTATTGCATCGAAGTTCACAACGAATGTGATCCAGCCCTCGTTAAACTTCTTTTTAAGAAAAACACAGGAAACCAGAAACTCATGGAAAGAAAGATGGAATCTTGGAAAGGGAGGCACACTTCAACAAACAGGAAGAACCAGGCGAAGAGTAATGAAGAATACCTTTTATCAACTAGCGGTGCAAAGAAGAAGGAAGAACCGGGCTATAGTAGAACGCTTGAGGTGGAATTACTGAGTTAGGAGAAAGAACCAAGCTGCAGTACGAAGAAGGAAACAGCGTAATGATATAGGGTTATGGGGCGGGTAAATTTATTTTTATTATATAATATGAAATTTATTTTTTTTAAAAAAATGAAATTTTCTTGCATGCAGGAAATTAAAAAAAATGTTCAGAGGATTTTTTTAAAAAACAAAATTTCTTGTGAGTTTAAACTAAAAATATTTCTTGTGAATTTTAAAATTTGCAGGAAAATAATTTTTTTAAACAATTTTCATATAAATTTGAAAAAATTACAGGAAATATTTATTTTTTAATTTAAAAAATATTTTTTCAATGAAATTTTGAAACTCACAAAAAAATATGATTCTTTTTAATAATAAAAACAAATAATTGATACACACAATGTTTTTCAATTTTCAAAAATTCAACCGTTGAATTAAAAAAAACATTTTAAATTTGATACACACAAATTTTAGTATTTTTTTATTATTCACTATTGTATCTGTTGACAAACCACATTGGGTAGAACTCACCCCCAAAAGCTAGCTCATTAGTTTGAGGGTGCTCAATGGATTATATACCTCATTTAACCAATCTACCCAGGTAATGTGGGATTTCAAACACTCCCCCTCACGACAGAGAAGTGCACCCACGATGGAGAACATCTCTAATGCCTAGCATAGACTACCGAGCCTTGACTTTGATACCATGTTGAAGGGAAATAGAAATATTGGAAAATCATATCTTATTAGACAGGTGATCATGTATATATAATAGGAAAAGGAAATACAGTCTAATTGAAATACTGAGACCAAAGGCTAAAGACTAAAATACCCTTACTAATATAGCTTAGATACTCTTAACAATAATAAAATAATGGGTTGTTGACTCCAAGTAGTAAAGTCCTTCATTTTCCTTAACAAGTCCAGTCCTTCTCCCCGAATTTGGATCCTGAAATTCACAATAAGTTGGGTAAAAAATTACATGGCAATTCATATCTTTGATTAGCTATTGGATGGACCCAAGGTTATTGGATAATTTTGGCACATGAAGGACATTTTTTTAACATAAATGCAGGGTGAATTGGAATATTGCCTATGACCACTCTAGTTATAGATGAGCCATTAGCCACAATGATTTTTCTATTGTTGGGATAAGGCATATAGTGATATAGGTACTGAATTTATTTGAAGAATTGGTCACGTGGCTAGTAGCCCCAGAGTATACTATCCATAAGTCTAAGAGTGTATCAGGGGATGCTAATAAAGCATTATATCCAAGAGAATTTATGGGTTACTGACTCCAAGTAGGAAAATCCCTCATTTTCCTTAGCAAGTCCAATCCTCCTTCCCGAACTTGGATTCTGAAATTCAAAATAAGTCAGGTAAAAAATTACATGGCAATTCATATCTTTGGTAAGCTTTTAGATGGACACAAGGTTATTGGACAATTTTGGGACATGGAGGATATTTTTTTAACATAAATGCAGGGGAATATCACCTATGGCTACTACAGTTATGGATGAGCCATTAGCCGTAATGATTTTTCTATTATTGGGATAAGGTACATAGGTGCTGAATTTATTTGAAGAATTGTATATGATGTCAATAGCGCCAAAGTTTACTATCCATGAGTCTAAGAGTGCATCAAGGGATGCTAATAAAGCATTATATCCAAGAGAATTTATATTACCTAAGAAGGTCAATGAGTAAGTTCTAGAAGATTTATCGAGGACACCCAACATGCCTCTTAATTTTTTGAGTTCTGCACTATTTAGACCTTCGGACTCTTACACATTTTCTAAATTATCTTGGACTGCCATGTGTGCTTATCCCTAGTTCTTTCCCTTTCCCTATTCGCTACTGTTTGGCTTTCCATGAAGCTTCCAACACCGGCATTTAGTGTGGCAAGGCTTCTTGTAGTAAGTACACCACAAACTATCCTTGTTGTCCTAATTTTGTCATTTCCCAAAATCTAACTTCCTCTTATCTACAGTTTGTGAAGCTAATCAAAATTAGAGATTAAGGCTGCTAGTTGGTCAATTTTCTTCAGACTTTGCATGGAATCTAAAGCCGATGCTTCCATAGCATGTGGTTCTAGTATTACACTCCTGCGACTTTCCTTAGTCCATATAATGGAGATAACTTCATTCAGAAAAGAAACTTCATCATTTCCTAGGATTTAGACCCTCACTTGGTCAAACTCAGGATTAAGTCCAACCAAGAAATCGTACACCCTATCTTTTTCCAAAAATGCTTTCACAATAGAAACACGATCATGGCATTTTAACTTAATCACTTGAAAATGATCTTATTCTTGCCATAAACCTTTAAAAGTATTTGTATACTCAGTGACAGTCTTACATCCCTGTTTAGTGGACCCAGTCTTCACCTTGATTTCATATATCTATACAGCATCCTTGACCTTGGAGTAAGTTTGACGAACTGCGTTTCAAATGTCTCGTGCTGTTGGGATAAACATTAGATATCACTAATGTCAGGCTGCATAGAATTGTAAGGTCATGACATGATTCAAGCATCTGCTTTGCCCTAGGCTTTAAATCCAAGAATCTCCTCTTTCGGACCAGTTCGCAGTAAAACTGTGTTTTCACTAGCTAGGACCACTTAAGATAGTTTTTTCCATTCAGACGATAAGCAAAATGGATATTCTAAAGGTCACTTGAGTTCTATTTAGGCTGGTTTTCTTTTGTGAGAAAGGAGGTCATGGGTTTTGTTTGGTAGGATGCGGTAACTTCTGACATTAGATTCAAAGTGGTAATGAAAGGCAATTAAAAAGACAGTTTAGAATGGCAATAAAGGCTTGAGAAGATATGGCAATGAAGGTCAGAGAGATTTGGTAATGAAGGCTAAGATCTAATAGTCAGGGTAGGCCAAAAAGTGATGATCGGTGTTTTCTAAGCAAGTTCGATGGTGGTCAAACCTCTCTCGTACCAGCTCGTGGACAGGGAGTAGCGGAACTGTGGTGCACGTGGAAACGTTTCAGAAGACAATGAACACTATGATGACGTCACTCGCATTGTCTGAGGTGGTTTCTAGGTTTACTTCCCCGTATATCAGGATTAGAACACTCACTTCCTAGATCACTAAAAAACGAACAACGACAATGAAGGCAAACAACTTTTCTGAATGGGAATGAGGCTCTAATACCATGTGGTAAAATGGGTTTGTATATTTCTGTGTGTAAACCTTACAACCAAGAGGTGAATATATGCACCTAAGAAATTAACTACAAAGCTAATTATACTCCTAAATGTAAGAGGAAATAAATACTAATTTGGAAACAATAAGGAAACTAATTATAGAGAAGAATCAGGAAAGAATGAAAGGGATGATACAATGAATAATTGCAAGATACGTTTCCACAAAACCCTAAAGAAAACAAACAAACAAAATGGGAGATAGATGAAACCACAACCCATAAACAAAAAGGTGGATTTGAATGGAGGAAGAGAGCATAAACAGAGTGTGAGAATATTGAAATTCCTCTCTCCTATCTAGCCACAGAGCAGTTCGTTGCATAATCTCCTTTGTCTCCTTTGTCTTTGGTCGCTGCAGAATCACTATCAGAAACAAGAAATCAAACTGGAAGATGAAATGAAAAGATAGGATAATAGGATATTTGACAAAGTACCTTAGGGAGGGAGAGAGAGTGAGAGAAGAGATAAAAGAGGTATGCAACTATGCATTGGTAAGAATAAAATAAAAGAGAGTCAAAAGAGAAAAAAGAAGAAGAAAGAGCTTGGAAAAAATAAAAATAAAATTGGCAGAAAAGTCTGGTCGTCTTTGTTGCTTTGATGGAGTGGTGTAAGCATTAAATGCTTATTGTCCTTTTATTTTGAAAATTAAATAAAAACTAAAAAACAAAGGATATTTTTATTATTATTTGAATATAATATAAAAAATAATAAAAAATTATATATATATATATATATTTATTTATTTTAATATAAACATATTTTAGATTTTATCTTTTAAAATTAAGATAAATATTTAATGATCCTTTTATTTTTATTTTTATTTATTTAATTTATATATATAAATTATAAAAATAAAATTTTTAATTCACCCTTGTTAGATCGCAGTTTGATCACGATTGGACCTACGACCGGTGGCTCCTTCACCACTCCAATGACCAGTCTCATTTTTTGAACATTGGTTTAATCACTTATGGTCTTTTAAAGTATATTGTTATTGAAGATTATCACGTTAGTAACTCTAAGAAAAACACGAATTTTCTATGGATTTTTTTCATAGGAAATTTCCTTAATTCGCAGGACATTTTTGGAATCCGCAAAGTTTCGCGCCAAAATGCTCGAATATTTTCCTGCACCTGTGAATTTTTTTCATAGGCAAAAATTCGCAGGGAAGTTAACTCAAATCCCCAGGATATTTTCCTACAGATTTTGAAATCGTAGGAAATTTGTGATGTCACTTTTTTTTTTTTTATCGTTATCCATTATGAATTTGATCAATTCAACCATTGGATATCACATAAGTTGTGTTAATATTTTGTGTCAAGGGTGATCAAGATCGAGTTGCAAGTGGGCCTCGATCCAAAATTTTTTAGCTTCTAATGATATGATATGATAGTGAACTATCAAAACAATATATGAAAATTTACGTGTAAGACCAAAATGGTGAGCTCCTTCAATCCAATTGTCGAAAAATTTAAATTTTTAACGATGCAAACAAACACACGGAACAAAGTGTTTTATAAGATAATTAAAACTTATGAAGCAATAGTGAATAATAAAAAATGTACCATAATTTGTGGGCATTATTTTTTAGGTGGGCTTTTTCAATTGAGCGGTTGAAAATTTTATATCTTGAAAAATTCACAAAAATTATAGTGATAGTAGAACATAGGAATATGGTGATAAAGTCACCTTACTCTTCCGCAAAGGCAAATATAACTATTAGATTACATGTATGTTGCATGTTAAGGTTAATAAAAAGAATATACACAAATTTGTGTGTGAAAAGAAGATAATGAGTGTATTCGATCCAGTGGTCAGATTTAAAAGTTTTCAAGAATGCAATAAAAAATGGTCATTAATAGTGTTATCTAAGAAATTTGACCATTGGATATTGTTAGAAGTTTCACATTACCTGGGTAGATTAGTTAAATGAGGTATATAATCCCTTGGGCACCCTCCCACCAATGAGCTAGCTTTTGGGGGTGAGTTCTACCTAAGGTTTGTCAACATGGTATCAGAGCCTAATTTCTAAAACCCTAAAATCCCCAAATTTAGAAACCCTAATTTCAGAAATCCCCAATTTCAAACTCTAATTTCTTAAATCCCAAATTTCTCCTTCAAATCAGCCCACCTCTCTTCACCGCCGGCTTCCCCACTGACCGGCGATTATAACCCTCGTCGCCGGTCACCTCTGCCTTCGCCGACACTGACCACGCGTCGAAGAACACGGATGCGTGTGAACTGAGTTAACAGCTCGTAGGACTGCATTTTGGCATTATCTAGCCGGATCTTATGTTGTGGTGGCTGCTTGGTAGTTTTTCGATGTTTGAACCATGTTTCCGGTGGATGAACGGTGGTGAACAGTGGTTATCGGCGGCGAACAGTGAGTATTTTACTGCAGATGATCGAGTTTTGTGTGATTTGGCTGATTTTTGGATGATTTGACCTTGGGTAATCCGAATTTGGTATTATCTCACTAGGGTAATCTGATTTGGAGGAATTTGGCATGATTGGTACATTTTTTTTGAGTATTTTTGATATCTTTGGGTGCTACTTACTTGTTTTGTGTGAAGTTAGTCTTTAATGGTTGAAGAACACTCTGATGTTACTCAACCTCCTCAGGGAGAGGTTGAAACCCACAAATTAATTTCTGAATTAATTCCTGCACCCACCAAAATTACCGATCGGAAGTTAGAGGGTCCCCGTAATTACCTTCAATGGAGAAAGGCAGTGGAGATGTTCTTGTACGGTGTTGAGATGGAGGATCATTTGATTAGTAATGCTCCAACAGGTGAATTAGCAAAGAAAAGTGGATCTGAGAGGACAAACGTCTGTATGGGTTGATCAGACAAACCTTAGAGGCTCGGATTAAGGATATCACCACCCATTGTGATACAGTCAAAGACCTTTGGGAGTACTTATGGTCTTTATATTTAGGGAATGAGAATATGTCTCGTCTCTATGATGTAATTCAGGAGTTCCATCGGGCCGAACAGAAGGAGGTCTCTTTGATTGATCACTTTGCTCAATTCAAGAAAGTGTACGAAGAGCTTAATACCTTGAGGCCCATTACTAGTGATGTTGGGGTAATGAGGGAGCAAAGAGGCATTTGGCTGTCATGTGCTTTCTTACTAATCTCCGGGATGAGTACAGTACTGCCCGCTCACAAATTCTGACTGGGTCTAATAAGTTAAAATTATAGGATGTGTACTTTCACCTTTTTAGGACTTCTAGGGAGTCCTTTAAAAGTTAGGCTAGACACAGTGATTCCTCTGCTTTTGTGGGTACTAGTGGGAGAGGTGGCCATGGTGGTTCCAGAGGTGGACGAAGTGGTGGACGTGATACTGGTGACACCAAGATAGTGTGTCATTACTGTAAGGAATATGGATATTTTAAGCGCAACTGCCCAAAGCTTCTTGTCAAGCAGCAACGATTTGCCAACATTGTTGCTCAAGATAGTGTGCTAGAGAGTGACACTAAGATGGTCTCTATGACGGCTGATGAGTTCACCCGCTATACAAAATTTTAGGCCACTTAGTCTACTTCACCTCATACAGCTCATATTGCCCAGACAGGTATTTCCACTGCTTGCCTTTCTTCTACACCGAGCAGCTGGGTCATTGACTCAGGTGCCACAGACCATATGATAGGAAACACAAGTATTCTTTCTTGCTTTTCCCCTGCATCTCATCTACCTCGTGTCACCTTAGCCGATGGCTCCACCA
>JASKGM010045391.1:0-21333 GCA_034509205.1 Ceratonia siliqua
ACATAGTGTCGTCAATTGATTTGGTTTTCAGAGATGGAATTCATGATTTGCAAAAGGGAGGATTTAACCCTAGATTTGCTTCTTCCGTCTCCCTGTGGATCGACACCCCATACTATACTGCGATAACCGCATAGTGTTTTTGGGCGTAATCATAGAACCTATTATGAAGGGTGACATATTCAAATTGAATCAATGTCCACTATAAAAAAAAAGGTCAAATTGAGGCAGAAATTAGAGGCGCCTCTAATAGAGATGGAATTAGAGACGAAAATCAGATTTTTTTAAAAACAATTATGAAAATGGTTGGAAAAATAGTGAGGCGGATTTTGAGGCAGAAATTTAACGCCCCAATATTATTAGCCTCAAATGCAGCCTTTGAAGAGACTGATTCCAAAAATATGAATTCTGTTTAATTTTTTTTTCTCAATAGAGGGGGAAATAGAGGTAGATTTTTTCTTCCTCTAAATGAAATATTTAGGCCCCCTTATTTCCCTTCACCTAATTTTTGCCCCTCCCCCAATTTCCCAAATTCCTTGCCCCGGCTAATCATCGTCGATGGCCACTCCCCACCATCCCAGCGAGTCGCCGATGGCCACCTTCTCCTATCCAGTAAGCACACCATCAAGCCGTCCAGTTTTCCTTTTCCATTTCTCCACTAAAGCTCAAATCCACCAGAAACCATTTTTGGCACCTACTTGAGCACACTATTAGGAAGTATTCTGCCTTCTTTGCCATTATCAGAGACGCCCTTGTTATTTTTAAATATTACATTTTTGAAATTTACCTACCAAATTATTTGTGTCTTAATTATACCAACCCAAATGGGTAAAGATATTTTTTATGTTTAAGTCTTAATCTGAGAGGCAAAGCGTGGCATTAAAGGTGCCACTTATTACACTTTGTGGCATCAAGATGTTAATGTTTCTTATCCCTTTCAGCCTTTTCTTCTATTTCTTACTTCCTAGTTCAATGAATATTCACGATTAATATATACACAGTCTTCTATACCTAAGTTTCTAAAGAAAAATCTTCTGGACTCTCATATTTTTGCTTTTTTTGAAACTTCTTGGCTTACAGATTTTACTATAGAATAAATCATCTTTTAATATTGAATATGCTGTCCTGCAATAATGCTAGTTCACTATTTGTGCTAGTCACCTTGAAAGCAACCATTTGTGATTGTCCTTGTCATTGTTGCTTTAATTCTCTATTGCCAAAGTCTTCATCAACCCAAATTCTTTCCCCACCCTTCTAATTAATTTCACATGCTTCCCATTCAATGTAGATTTAGGTAACTTCATTCTGACCAAAAAAATGTATATATTATGAAGGCCAAATTATAATTTATCTTTATGTAATTAGACTCTAAATCAATTTATGCTTTCGTAATTTAAAACATGTCATTTAATTACTTTTTATGTAGTTTGGTTAATTCAATATTATTTAATTATTTTGTAATATTCCTCATTCAAATTTTAATAGAAATAATCATGTAAATATTAAATTGAAATTAGTTTATTTCATTTATACATTCAATAATTTTATAGTGTTAAGAATTATTATTAAAATTAAAATTTTAAATTTTATGTTTTGGACAAATTAAGTTATTTAGTTGTTAATCCTAACAATAACAATTCAACCACTATGGAATTATTTATTATAATAATATTCACGATAATGGCAAAGAACCAAATAACAATAACAATTGCAAAAGGTCTAAACATGTGTTGCTTCATTTGGAGTATAATGGGGGAAAAGAATGAGGAACTTAGTATATTTTGACATGTAGAATCATTTAGGTGCCACTTGACTTCTAGTACTTCATTTACTTCTAATTCTAGAGGGCCCACACCTTTTTAATTTTATCATGCAATCCGAGTTATATTGGATTGCAATAGAAATCAAGTTTAAAGAAAATATGACATTGTTATATTTTAAAACAAATTATGAACTTATGTATATAATTTATTTATTTTACTATTTTAGTTTTGATTAGAGTTAAATTCACAACTCTCAATTGTAGAGACAATTTTAATACTATTCAACAATAAACTCATTGATTATGTTTATCTCTATTTAACATAAGACTACGATGTTGTTTCCAAACAAATTTGAATCGTTCTTTGTGGTGGAAATTAATTGGGAGAATTGTTAACATAATAGGAGTTAAGATTTTTTTTTTTAAATTCTTTTTGTTTGGATATTGATGGGACAACACTCTAATTTATAAATCATAACTACTGTAATTAAATAAATTAATTAGCCTCTCTTACAAAGAAATTAAATTTCAAAAGTGTATCTCAGAACCATACCAGACACCATTAGATACAAAACACAGTTTCAATAATGAAGATATGTTTTTCATTGATATAAGAAATTCACATTTAAATTTCTAAAATTTATGGCCATCAAACTGTTTGTTCCATTGTCTATCACTCTCGCCTTAATGATAGACTAGATTGCTTAGATTCTTACCATCTCTTCTTAAACTAATGCATTTAATGATTAGTTAACCAATCATCGGTAGTTGATATGCAATCCTTTAAGTTTAGTCAAACAACTTTTGGATAGTATTCACTAGTGCAATAATGGTAGTCACATTATTCTCTTTTAGGGTTGGACGTTAGTCAAACAACTTTTTGATACATAAATCACAAATATAAACATTTAAGATACTTATATGAATATGTTTGATATATTAGATTTTTTAAATGATAAGAGTATTATAGCTCAGTTTACATGTGAAGTGTCAAGGTGTGTACAAAGGACAAGTACAGTGAATAAACAAGGCTTTTGCTATGCTACTCCAAGAGTAGCCATACTCTTGAAGTAGCATAGTATTTTTTATTTTTTTATTTTTTTTAAATGATATGAAAAATAATGTGTTTTAACATCATCCTCTTTTATTTTGATTGTTAATTCACAAGATTGGGATTGTTTTAACATCATTTTCTCTGAAGACATTAAAAAGCTTGATGAAATTTTGTGATTGATTTAATAGGTTATCTATTTTGTGCAATATACGCATGGACATACCTGTGCATCAAGAATGGATGGATAACCAATTGAATGGTAAATGATATTTGAATAATGAATTTGTTGATGGGGTGTACGTGTTTATCACATATGCATGCGCACAAGAAAATTTAGTGAGCAAAGGAAGGATTAGATGCTCCCTTAGGAAATGCAAATGTAAGAGATATAAAGTGCCTGATGAAGTGATCGTTGATTTGTTGCGTAAAAGGTTTATGGACAATTACTACTATTAGACTATTCATGGGAATCAATCCCACCTATCCCCCCATTAGTAGTAGGAAATTATTACTTTGTCCCTGGTGGACAAAGAGAAGACTACAATGTTTACGAACAAATGGTGATTGATGTTGCTAGACCATCACTGGTCAAAGATCCTAACCCAGATGCACAGAGATTCTTTGATATGTTGGTAGAAGCACAAGCACCATTGTGGGATGGGTGTCAGAAGTATTCAAAATTATCAATGGCAATTGATAGTTTAAGCCTGAAGAGTGATCATAACATGACGATGAGTTGTTTTAATCGCATGGTAAATATAATGAGTGATGCAATGCCGAGTGGTAATCAGATTCCTCATAATTTTTATCATGCCTAAAATTCAGTGAAAAAATTAGGCTTTAGTTGTATAAAGATTTATTACTGTTATAATGGATGCATGTTGTATTACAAGTATGATTAGAATGATAGGAATTGCAAATTTCGTGGGATGAAATGTTACAAAATTTTCACTCGGAGGGGTATTATTAAAGAAACCCCTTGAAACGGATGTGGTATTTTCCAATTGTTTCAAGGCTACAAAGACTTTATTCATCAATGACGACTGCATGTCACATGAGATGGCACCGGGAGAATCCAAGATAGCATAGTATCTTATCTCACCCATCAGACGGAGAAGCATGGAAACATCTTAATGAAACTTATCCTAATTTTGCTCGAGACCCTTGAAATGTAAGATTAGGGTTATGTAGTGATGGTTATTCTTCGTATGGGTTATCCAGAAACTCTTATTCATGTTGGCTTGTCATTTTTACTCCTTACAACCTTTCTCCTTGGATATGCATGAAATGATAAGTATGTTTCTAACCATAATTAGTCTAGGTCTATCTAATCCAAAAAGTAAAATTGATGTATATATGCGACCATTAATAGATGACCCAAAAATGTTATGGCATGAAGGTCTGTAAACTTATAATGTGTCATTGAAGCAAAATTTCATGATGGGGGCTGTTTTGATGTGGACTATCAATGACTATCCTGCATACGAAACATTGTCTGGTTGGATGACTGCTAGAAAACTTTCTTGCCCCATATTGCATGGAGAGGTCTAAGGCTTCTCTCTCAAACATAGCAGGAATACTTCATTTTTTGATTGTCATAAGTAAGTCTTGCCCATGGATCATCTATATCGGAAGGCACGTAATGCTTTCAAAAAAAGTTGTGTAGGGTTCTCATTACCACCTCCGCACTTATTTGGAGAAGAAATATGGCAAAACATCAAACACTTACTTAGCATAGAAGAGTCTTAAATGTCTAATTCATTTGGATATAGGGCTGATCACCATTGGACCAAAAGGTCTATATTTTGGGAATTACCTTATTGGAGAACACATATTCTCTGTCATAATGCCGAAGTGATGCACACTAAGAGGAATGTATTTGTTGCATTATTTGACACAATCATAGAAATGAATGGTGAAACCAAGGATACACCTAAAGCTAGGTTGGACTTGGCTGAATTTTACAGATAAAACTATCGCGTCTACAAGATGTTGGGGGTGGTAGACTCAAGAAACCCAAAGCACAATATATATTGACCAAGTAACAACGGATAGTTGTTTGTCAATGAGTTAAATATCTAAAGTTTCTTGATGGTTATATAAGTAATTTGGGTAGGAGTATTGATATGTGGGAAGCTAAGTTACATAGGTTGAAAAGTCATGATTATCATGTTTTTATGCAACGTCTACACCCAATTACTTTTAAATGGTTACTGAAGCCTATATGGAATACACTTTTTGAGTTAAGTCAATTTTTTAGAGAATTGTGCTCAATGATGTTGAAAGTTGATCAATTATTCATGATTGAGATTAATATTCTCATTATCTTGTGCAAATTGGAACAAATTTTTCTTCCAAGCTTCTTTGACTCAATAAAGCACTTGCCCATCCACTTGCCATATGAAGTCAAGGTTGGAAGTCCAATTCAATATCGGTGGGTGTATCCATTTGAAAGGTTGTTTCTTTTGACTCTTTAACACATTATACCTTTTATTTAAATAATTTAATTTCTGTAATTATACATTGTGTCACATTCCAATTAGGTTCTTATAACCCTTAAAGATAGAGTGTATAACAAGGCTATAGTTGAATGTTCCATCTGTGAAGCTTATTTAATGGAGGAAACATCAACATTTGCTTATTATTATTATCCATCCCACATTCCTTGTAGAAACACGAGAGTCACCCATAATGATGATGGAGACAAAGGTTGTTTATCTTTTCCACCATTGTCAATATTCAATTACCTAGGATGTCGGGTTGGGAAAGCCCATAAACATCAACTAGGTACTAAGGAATTTGAAGCCGCCACCATTCATGTTCTTCTAAATTGTCTTAAGGTTCAACCTTTTTTAGAGTAAGTTCCTTCTAAAGTTCTTTTTATCTAGTAACTGATAGTTCTTGAAAAATACTTTCATGTCACTAATGATAAAATATTGACAGTATATATGTAGATTATCTGCGTGAACTCATACCTAACATCACTTCTGCATAGCTTGAAAGGAAGACACTATAAGAAAACAAGGCTTTTCTAATGGATTTTCTCATGGCCACAATTTCTGTGGGAATTTCTCACGACTTTCTCACACAACTCTTATTTCTCATATATTTTCTCACGAATGAGTCACCTATGAGAAAATCAGTGAAAATGTGAGAAAACCCATGAGAAAGATTTGGTGCCCGGATGATAGCTGTGAGAAAAATTTCTCATTTTTTCGTGAGAAAATCCATGAGAAACACCATTTTATGCTTATTTCTCACGGAAAATGTCAGTGAGAACATTTCTCACGGCTATAGTCTATGAGAAAATCTGTGAGAAATCTAGATATATAACACCAGATCCACCCTCACCTGCCATTTCAATTTCTCTCAAACTCATTTTCTCTACTGTTTCTCTGTCAAACTCGATTTTATTGTCACCTTTGGGCATTTTCTAGCAAGGTGAAGTGGTGTTGAGTCCATCTCCTTCCTCCATTCGAAGGTTTTGAGTTCAGGTTGGCCAAAGTTTTGTCTTTTTTCTACCTTTGAATTTTTTTCTTAAAATTGATATTTATGGGTTAGTTGTTGGTTGGTTTTTAGTATTGTTTAAATATATCATGCTAGTAAATAGGTATTTAATAATGTATGGAGTTGGTTTATGGTTTAGTATGATGTGAATAGTTATGTTCAAATTAGAGTATATATAGATTTTTATTGTTAAAATTTTTTTAGGGCTTTTATTGTATAATATATGTAAAGCTTTGGATATTTTTCCCATATTTTTAGGAATTTTTTTGTGTCAATTTCAATATTATGGTGTTTAGATATTAATTTAATGAATTAGGTATTGTTTATATTTTAGCAAATTTATTTGGGGCTTTTGTTGTATGATGGATGTAAAGTGTCTGAATGAGTTTAAATTTTATGGTATTTAAAACTTAATTTAATAAATAAAACTATGTATGATATTGTTTACATTTGAATAATTATTTTGAATTGTTTTTTGGTCAATAATATGATTTGATGTATTTTGATAAATGTATGTTATGTAAATAATTTTTAATTATTTTTTAATATTGAAGGAATGTGGATACCTCTGAGCATCATTGTTGGATGAATAATAGACTTTATCCCCACAGTAGGAGTGCAGTTACACCTGAGTTTTGCAAGGATGTTGAGGAATTGATTCAATTTACTTTTATACTTAATGTCTGTGTTAAAGTTGGAGGGATGTTTAGATTGCCATATGCTAAATGTAAATGCCGAAAGTATCAAATACCAGATGATGTAAAGGTGCATCTATATAAGAAATGTTTTATGGAGAATTACTATTATTAGGTATATCATGGAGAGACCCTGCCACCGTTACCATAATCAGTTGAGGTTGAGGATGAAACCCAAGATTTCCAACCGTACAAACATATAGTTATGGATGCTACTGAGCCATCATTTGAAAGGAAGTACTACTGTAGAATAGAGGAAGATCCTAATGAAGAGTTGGCAAAGTTTTATGAAATGTTGAATGCCGCATAGTCTCCATTATAGGATGGATGTGAGACACATTCTATACTTTCAATAATTATTAGATTGTTGAGTATCAAGTCAAACTATAACATTGCGAGGGCCTGTATAGATAAGTTTATCATACTGATAAGTGAGATACTACCAAGCGGTCATCGGATGCCTACGAATTTGTACCATACCAAGAAATTGGTTTCTAAACTCAGTAGTGGATATAAGAAGATTGACTGTTGTCTGGAAGGGTGCATGTTGTATCATAGCTACGAAGAAAATGCTAGACAATGTCAATTTTGTGGTACAGAACGGTTCAGATAGTCACAAGTTGGTAAAAGGAAGGTTAGGGATATTCCAAATAAACATATGTGGTATTTGCCCATCATTCCTAGATTGTAAAGACTTTTTACATCCAAGGCATCTGCGGGTGAAATGAGATGGCATCAAGAACACTCACATGAATCAGGGGTGTTGTCACATCTATCAGATGGAGAGACATGAAAGCATTGTGACCTGGTTTACTTAGGTTTACTTTAACCTAAAATAAAAATTAACACTTACTTATTTATAATATTAGATTTGTCTTATTTAATTATTCAATGAGTGATTTATTTGTATATAAAAATTAATATTTTAATGTATATGTAATGAATATCCTCCTTAACCTCAGATTGAATAGTATTATTTTTATCATCATGCTTTTGGTAAAGACAATAAGTTGTACTTTTCTAAAAAGAATTGTGTATCCTTTTGTTTTTTCAATAATCTTGATTCTGCATTCCTGATATATCAGTAGGGATAGCTTTTTCAAAACCAAGTTCACAAAAGTATAGCCGCCTCTCTTCATCAGATTTCTTTTACCCCATATCTCTGTAGAAGTTGCTTACACTCACCATCTTTGTAGAAGTCGCTCACGCACACCATCAGATTTCTTCAAGGGTTGGCTCACGCACACCATCTCTCTTGGAATATTATAAAGTCATATTTCATGTACTCCTATTTTATGGATTCTTTTTGCATTAGCATTTGCTCTTGGTTTATTATGCTAATTTTGTTCTTATCTTTTGTTCTAGTTTTCTACTTCAAAAATTCTTGATCTAATTGTCGCTATTTTGGTTTCGTTTTCGATTTAGTTTTCGGTTTTCAGTGTAAGAAAATATATATTGGACCTTAAAATCCCACTTGTCTTGCATTATTAAGATTTGCTTTTTGTCTTTGATATAACAAAAGAAGTTCTTAAACAAATCATATGATTAGTATTGTTTAAAGGTTTATAAAATTAAAAATTCATAAATACAAGGTCATAGTTTTTAGATATCTTACATATAAATTATTAAAATAAAAATGACGGTATATGAAATAACTCTTTCAAAAGTTCCTGACTTAGTTTGGTTTATGGGGGGACTAAGCTACGTAACCCTACTTTTTTATTTTTTTATTTTTTATATTTTTTAGGTTTTTTTTAATTTTTTTTACTTTTTAAAATTAGTAAAATATTTTTTATCTTATGTATTTTTTTTATAATTTTTAAAAACTTTTTAAATATTTTAAAGAATTTTTTAGATTTTTTTTGTACTATTTACCCATAATTTTTTGATACTATTCATTCATAAGTTTAAAAATTTTTAAAAAATATAAAAATATTTTAAAAAATTCTCAAAAAACTATATGATATAGTAAATACTTAATTAATGTTAAAAAGTAAAAAAAATTGAGATAAAAAATACAAAACATAACAAAACAATAGTGCCGAAGTATGGGTAGTAGGGGAAGGAGGTAGGGGAGCGGGGGGTAGGATAGCAAATGCCTTGGTTTATATATAAAACTACTGTATTTTTTTCCTTTTTCTTTTTGGAGACAAATGTCACAAAATCTAACTATTCATTTAGCTTATACTCAATAAACCTCAGGTACAATGGACGGAATAACTGCACTAGCTTATTGTTTGACATCACTTGCAAAGGTCGTGCATAGTTTTCCCAAAAACTCTTGTCATAATATTAATGGTCTTTTTCCTTTGTGTACTGAAATATATTTATTATATTTAAAAACCATTTTCCTACTATCTTTCCTTTTTTTAATCTATTATGATTTTGTGTTTTTTGTTAGAATTCCTTAATGTTACAATCACTTTTCCAATATGATTTTCCCAGAAACTTCCCCTGAGTTGGTTATGAGTTATAACCCGTTAAGTGTGCTAACAAATAATGCTAAATAAGTGTGAATGTTGTATTTGGAGTTGAACCAGGGAAAACATATCAATTCGTTTATGAAGTTGAATCATTGATTGATTGGAGTAGATATTTAAAAATGAATATTTGATACGTCAACAATGAACTCAATAATTCTGTTTCCATTTGGTATCTTTGAAGCTTATTATATATTTTGTGTTATGGTTGATGGATATTATTATATAACATCATATAGAACATTTTTTTTCTTGCCACCCAATCGGAGTGATCAGTTGCTGTCACCTTATCTCATAAATTTGACATGTCTCTTCCTTCAGTACTAGTAGGATTGATTGTGTTCTAAATTCTAGTAGTAGTTATGATGGTATGGCCCAAAAACAAAAGAAATACTGTGATGGTCCATTAATTTGTAGGTTTCACATCTACCACCACTTATAGAATAGGTTAAAGCAGTTTAGCAACGAATTCTTTATAGTAGTGGACACCTTTATGCTTAATCATTAGATTAGTTCATGTATAAAATATATACCTGCTTTACATGTTATTGAAGCATGTTTTCTTTATATGAATTAAACAAATTGAAAGCGGTCAAATATTAGGTATGTCAGGTGCTGAAAGGAGTTATGCGTCCTCTAGAAGGAAGGGTCAGGAGAAGGCTGTTGCTCGCTTTTTTGACAATGAGTTGTGCCGATTAATGACTAACCCAAGTTAGGCATCGACACAGACACCTACACTTTCTGGGTCGACACCGGATCCATATCATCTTGGATCTAATTTGCCATCCGCACATACAGCGACATCGCAGACAACTATCTCCCAGGTAAGTGCCAGCTTCTCATCCACTAATTCTTTGCCTGGCACTATACACATTGACGGTCGCACCTGGTTAACCACACATGGGAATGAGTAAGTACAATTATCAAACTTTGATTCATAATTAACAAAATATAACAGTCATATGCTATATTAAAGTTAAAATATCTTTACCTCATATTTGACCCAGATAATGTTAGGAGGACATTATCTACAATCTATAAATCACATTATCATGAGACCTATAAATGCTTTGAAAAGACTCCATTTAAGGTGAAGGAGAACTAGTGGAGTCTATTTAAGGTATTAATTAAACTTACACATTTCTTATTTAATTAACTTTATCTTAATGCTTACTTACTCTAACTCTATTGTTTCTAATACAGGCAAAGTGTATATGGAAACCCGAAGAAGAAGTCGAGGTGCGTAAGCTGTGGGACGTGAAGTGCTCTAACAACATCTGAGCAGCTCATAAAGACCTTCGGATAAGGAAGTCGAAGGGTATTTGGATGCGGAGTGTTATCAAGGCCCAACTCGTTGAGTATTGGGCATCTGAGGAGTTCAAGGCTGACTCAGCTTGAAACAAGAATAACCGATCCAAGAGTCAATGCACCTTTATCCATCGAGGCAGAAGCATCTCTTTTTCCGTGCATAAAAAGAGGCTTGTAAGTTTTTATTAATTTCTAACTTGTATTTATTTATTTATTAGTATTATAACATTCTAATTCATTATTTGTAGTCAAAAGTGTTGGGGAGGCAAGTAGACGCTGCTGAGGTGTTCCAGAATATTCAATACAGTGATAGCAAGGGTTGGGTCCATCCGTACGTTGGGCAAACTTACGTGCGTTAAATTAAATTACATTAAACTTCAATATTATAGGTTTCTTTTTAATTGTGATTCAAATAATTTCTCACTAATTATGTTTTAACTCATACAGAAAACTTTTGAGGAGCACATAGCCCAAACCCAATAGTCGACTGATTCTTCTTATGATAACACCCGTCTGTGGACGAAAGTTGTCAGGGTGAAAAAAATGGGTCAGGTTTATGGATGGGTTCTGAGGCTCGCCTAGTCAAGAAACCTCACTCAAGCCAGTCATCGCAGTCATTCACCCATGTCCCTGAACAATTATTGAGCCAAGTCATCAGCCAGGTTGAACAGCGATTCCGGGAGATGATTAGTTAAATAGTTAGTAGTCGTGCAACTCCTGTTCCTCCCCTTCCCCCTACTGTTAATCAGCAGTCCCCTCCCAATGACTGCACTGACATCGAGTTTAAGTCAGATTGACGATTAATGTATTTAATTTTACATTAACTTTGAATTTAATATGAATTAATCTTATTTGGTTAATTTTTTGATGTGATATTATTTATATTAATATATTTATTTAATTTAAATATATATTTAATTATATTTATATATTTATTTACAATAATATATTTAATATTTATAATTAATATTTAAATATGTAATTAATATTTAAATGATAATATGTAATTAATATTTAAATGAAATTAAACATATTTAATATTTATAATTAAACATTTAATTATTAAAATTTAATTAATAAAATATAATATATTAAGTTCTCACAGAACTTCTCATAACTATAGTTCGTGAGAACAATTTATCCAAAATTTTTTATTCGCCTTTCTTCTCACATATAAATCTTGGGAGAATCTCTACTGACTGATCAACTGTTAGAAGTTCTGTGACCAACACATGCCCTAATTTTTGTGAGAATTTCCATTAGAATTTGAATTTCTCTTGGAAATAAGGGTTTTTCTCACCGAAATATTATGTGAGAAAAGCCAATTTTTTTTGTAGTGAGATTTGCTCAAACTTCAGTTCATGGTTCAAAAGTTATGTAGGTTCATTCTTTAATTATTCTCCACATATTTTTTCAGTAATTGAATCGTAAATGTCTAATTATATGGTCTCTTATTGATATTAGGTGAGTAATCCAGAAAATGGAAAATGCAGTATGTGATGATCTTATAAAGAGTTTAGCTTGGGGTCCATTGCACATGGTTTACATATGGAAAGTATACTATGTCAAAGGTTTTAAATTTCATGCAAAAACTTGGTCTGAAGGGATAAAAACTTTCAATTATGGTGTATATGTTCGAGGCAATAATTATGGTCAATCAGAAAATGACTTCTATGGGATAATAATACACATCATAGAAATTGAGTATATCGGTTTTCCCTTGAAGAAGTTAGTCTTGTTTAAATGTGATTGGTTTAACCATACTCCTAATCAGGGAATAAGGATTGATTTTAATCATGGGTTGGTGGAGGTAAAAGCATCGTGGAGGTATAAATCATATGACCCTTTCATACTTACTTAACTAGTGGAGCAAGTTTATTACACTCCATATCCAGAATACAACACAGGGTGGTTATGCGTTATTAAACGAAGGCTCGAAGTGCAGTTGTTGCTCCCAATATACCAAATCATGAAGAAGATCAATCATACCAAGATGATGAGAAATATCCCAACTATTACCAACAGTTATTAATGATGTTTTAAATAAAAGCTTAGTTGATAAAGAATGTCTTCCAAAGGAAGTTGATTGTTTCCAACTAGATGAAACTAGCCTCGAAGATTATAATGAAAATTTGTTAATGACAAGTCACACTGAATCTGAGGTAGAGTTTATAGATTCAGATTCAGATTAGGACAAATTTTATTTTTCTTATAATTGTTAGTCTATGACATTCATGCAAATAGGACTAAATATTAGATAAATCTATGCAAATTGTATTTCTTTATATTTCACACTTATGTTGTTTCTTGATATCCCAAAAATGTAAATTATTATTTATATCTAGTTATTCTTTGACTGATTTTATTGCATGCACATAGATGGCAGGTTGAGGACGAGGAAGAGGTACAGGTCATGCTGGAAGTGCTAGTATAGTGGCATCTATCTCACGGATAGCCACCCCCATACTTCCTCTAGTCCATTCATTCCCCAACCAAGATCTGTCCCCACTGATTCACCTACCCCACCTACCCTAACCGCAACCATAGACTCACAAGATCAGCACCACACATTGTCTAGAGCTTTAGCTACCCCTGCCACACCCTCTGATGCTAGACCTTCTTCTTTGACACTAGCTACTCCAGCGCTTATATATGGAACTGTTGATCCAGTGGATGGGCGTACATGAATTAAACCAATCAAGACATTTGAGTAAAAGGCATTTTAAACTATACAAACTTATTGGTTTGTAGTCAAATCATAATAATTGTGAATTTTGTGCTAATAATTTTTATATCCACTTTTAGCTTTGAGCCGACTAGTGGGTGTTAGCTACCATATCTAACATCATCATAAGCAAGTTTGAGGGACCATGGATTCAGTGGACCAACATTCCTGAAGATGTCGGAAATATGTGGTTTGAAGACTTCAAGGTAAATTGGATTCTATTTCTTTGATTCAATTAAAGATGTGCTAATATTATGACTATTTCCACTTTTATGCTAATGTTTCAATTTACCTCAATGTAGAAAAAATATAAATGGCTCCCTACTAATGATAGGAAGGTTAGGAAGCATGTCAACATCAAGGGTGAAAAATGCATGAGAAATGCAATGCAGAGAATAAGAGACAAATAATGTAACACGTCATGGATCCCTGCTAAAGTTAGAGAAGAACTATTCAATCATTGGGAGGATCCACATTTCAAGGCCATAAGTGAGCAAAATAGTAAAAATAGGCTTTGTGATGCTAGAGCCTCACTCCACACTAGTGGTTTTGTTTCTACATTAGAGCACAAGAAAAGACTGGTATTTGCCTTCAAAATCTTTTTCATTTCTCTTTAACTACTCTCAAATAATTAATTTTTCTCCTTTGGTGTTTGTATGTAGAGGGTTGATTTACAGAGGGAGTTAACTCCTTTTGAGCTCTTCACGTAGATTAAGCACTGTAAGAAAAAGGATGCTTGGGTATCTGAAAAGGCTACACAATATTCTGTAAGTTTTCTTGCATATATTGTATAATTTATTTATTTCTCTTGTTGATGCAATCCTACCAACCTAATTGCTTAATGGTTTAGTTTATTTTTCAGGCAGAATTTACAAAGCAGAAGGAATAGACGAGCTCACAGGCATCTGTAGAGGGGGTATTACTACACATAGGTTCTCTACTACATCGGAAAACTAACAATACTTTGATGTGGTTGGTGGAATCAATAAGAAGGGGTGAGTGTTTAGCCTTGGGAAGCATGCCACTTATTATGCTGAGGGTTCTTCTACTAATGCTGATCAAGCTAGTTCCCTCTCTGAGCTTCAAACTATACGGTAAACAATCTCTCAATTATGCATGGAGTTGAAGGAAAACAAGAAAACAGTGCGTAGCCAACAAGAGATGATGTGGAACCAACAAGAGATAATGCAGAGCATACAAGATACGATGCATCTTCTCTTCCATCATGGGGATTACTCCTCATGCTAAAGCTGGTCCATCTCAACCTCTAGTTCTTACTCTAGCTCCTTCTCCTCCCACTTAACCCTCGATCACAAGCGAATCACCTTGCTGCTAGGACATGACCAATGATTTAATCGATGATTACGATCAATAAAGAATAATAATTCTTAAGAACATTTGAATTATTTTTTCATGACTGTTGTATATATTTGAGTTATTTTTTTAACTATTTTTAATGCAATAATTGATTTTTTTTTCTTTCTAGACCTTCAATTTTGATTACAGGATAAATCTGACAGGAAATAACTTGAGATAACCTCAAAAAAATGGGTATAGAAGGTTCACTTTTTTTACTGTAAAGGGATAACTAGAGGCAGCCAAATTTCACCTCTAAATCTACCTCTAAATCCATCTCTAAATTTGTTTTATGAAATTTATAAAGGTGTCTATAATTCAGCTCTAAATCCACCTCTACAATTAGAGGCGGATTTAGAGGCAACTCAAACTTCACCTTAAATTTGAGACAGATTTAAAAGCGAATTTTAGAAACCTCTAAATATTTAATTAGATGCCTTTTTTTCCTATGTAGAGGCATATTTTAATTGTTTTGAGGCAGAATAAATCTACCTCTAATTAAAGCCGGAAATAAAATCCATCTTTAAATAGTGCCTCAAGTTTGAGGCAGATTTTAGACACCTCTAAATATTTAATTAGATGCATGTTTTTACTATTTAGAGATGGATTTCTTTTTTTTTTTGGGCGGAATAAATCCGCCTCTAATTAGAGGTGGAAATAAAATCCATCTCTAAATACCTTGCGATGTCCTATTTACAGGAGGAAATATTTTCGCCTCTAAATTCACCTTAAATAAATTAGAGGTAGATGTTTCTCATTTAGAGGCGATTGTTTCTACCTCTAAAGCTTTTTTTTTTAGGTAGTGGTCCCATAAATGACTTTGAAAATGAACAAGTTAAAACATTTGGAGTTGAAGTGCTTGACTGTTATAAATCATGGGTCATTATTGTTGAGCATATTGGTATAGATGTAATATTAGCTAATATATTAACCAAGCAACTTAAACCCTTAATTTTAAAAACACATGTTGAAAATATGGATATCTTGAGTTCTTTTAATGTACTTTATTAATGGGAGTTTTTGTCTTATTTTATTAATCTAACATTGTAGACTTTATTATCACATGGTTAGATATATGACTTATATGTATTAATCTACATTCATTTACACACCTATGGTTTTATTATGCATATTTGCCTTAATAATTGATACATTTATGGTTGTATATAAATATACACGATTATTGGTAATGTATCTTTATGATGGTTGTAAGACCATGGTGGAGCCAAGAGTTGGTGTTGGTCTTAACAAAATGTTTGATTGATTATGTCTCACTGTTGACACCATTTTGAGATTTTTACACAACACACTGGCATATGTTATAGTTAGGAATAAATTTCTCTATTTTGGCTCGTGTGGAGCATGTTGAATGAGAGAAATAGTGGTGGACTAATATTGAATATTGCACGGTAAGATCACATGTTGGTGTTATTTTTATGCTACACTATCATATCACAACTTTGGTTTATGATATTTATAATGCTTGTGATAATGGAAGGTTTTGCATTAATTAAGGGTATAATTACCGCCATGATTCGTCAATTTTAAGTCCCATGATACTGGGTCATTTAGGAGGTATTGTCCCTTAAATTGATATTATTTTTTAAATTGTGGCCACATTATAAAACTTTGTGTCAATAAGAGAGTCGTTTACAAAATAAAACGTTTTATAAATTATATTATGCAATTGATGTAACTCAGGGGGGGAATGTTAGCATTTTTCTATTGTGGACTGCCACTAATTGGAGATTTTATGATTTTATAAAATTGACTGATTATGAATCCACTAGAAGATGGTTAATGTCCATGTTGTGATCGCTGTTATTAACTTTAAATGCCTTAGTGGTATTGATGTGATTGACAGCTCAGTGTAGGTCAAATCCAATAAGCTCGTAATGGAAGAGCCTATTAGGGTTATTTTACTTTTATAAAATAGTAGGTCTCATCTCTACTCATAACTTAACAATTGAGACCATTGATTTCTAGCTTACATCATTAATGACTATTTTTCTATCTGGAATTAGAGAGAAAGACCTTGCATGTGTAGATCATCCTAAATCGTAAGCATGTTGAAGACAGATACGCTTATAATTTATTTTATAAATAATATTTTAAATTTATACAAGATATTAATTTTTCTTACAGAGATCCTTTTCCCACTTGTGTTTTTTTGTCATTTGAATTCTTTCTTTTTGGAGAAACTATATTTAATTTCACAAACTATATTACATTTGCCAAAACTTACGGCAAATTCGCTCAAGGTGTGTGCTATATAGTTTCATATAAAAATAAAATGAATTTTATTTAAATTTAGACAGATCTTACTCGTATTGTATCTAAATTTTTTATTTGTATTCAGATTCTACTTAGTTTTTTGGGATCAATTCAAGTTTAAACCATTCTACTCAAATCTAATATTAATATATATATATATATATATAAAACTATATTTACAATAATATAAATTTAATGAATTAATCTTACTTAAAATTCATATTTACTTAAAATATTTAAATAATTATTTGTTTTATTTAACTATAAGTTTTTAAGAGAAATATTATAATAATTAAAGTGTTCTTTTGGTCCTTCAAATTTTTTGTCAGGTTTCAAGTTTGTTCTTTAATTTTTTTATCTCATTTTAATCATACAATTTACATAACAGTATCAAATTTGTCTCTACCGTTAACTCTGTTAATCCCACTAATAAAATTTACTGATATGTCATCTACGTGACAAGTTAATTACTGTGTGCCATCCACATGGTGGAAGCCATCACTTGCGCCTAAAAGTTTCACCATTTTAGTTGATGCTTCTTCACACGAAGTTGGTCCCTGTGTTTTTGTTCCTAACTCTCATTTGTTTTCGGAGGATCGACAACGTTTAGAGCGAGTTAGAGAAGATAACCTTCGCTGTTTGCAAGAGAATGCCAACCTCCTTAAACGAGTACAATTAAGAGAGTTAAGAATAAGAACAAATTTGGTGCTATTATATAAGTTGTGGGATTAAAAAAAACCAAAAAGAATTAGGAGACAAATTTAAAATTAAGTGAAATGTTAAGAGACCAAAAGAAAACTTTAGCCATAATTAATTTAAGGACATTATAACAACATAAAGGTTGTTATAATTTGACAATAAGTAATATGAGAGTTCAATGTAATATAAAAAGTAATGATATAATTTTTGTAATTAAACCATATATAAAAGAAGACTATCGTAATTTCCTTCAAATTAAATACGTAAGTATTTAAAATCATATTAAATTATTTAGATACTATAATATTAAATATTTTAATATACTTATAATAATGATAAAATTGACAACTACTTGTAACCATCAATTCTTACCATTTATGGTATGGCTGGGATAATTAAAAAGATATTATCAAATCCCAATAACTACTAACGGTGCATAGTAAATATGATTTGTCACGTTTAACCCAGAATAAGCTACCAGATAAAGTTTAAGAAAAGAAATAGATATTGTATTAATAGAAAAAATATTATTCTTTATCTCGTTATTTTCATCTCCATACTAAATTTGTTAAAAAAAAGTATAATTTTTCTTAAATTCTTTAAATTTTTTGTATATTTATTATAAATAATTTTTTCATAATTATATACTAAAATCACGTATTCACCTCTAATTGAGAGTTGAGTATGGAATTATATTAGACCTAGTTATATGTTGGTTGCTGATTTTTATTCAATTTTCACAAAATTGTGCTAAATTGTTAAAAATTATATGTAAAATAAAAAAAAATACCCAACGGTTAATATTAAATTATTCAATTTGAAGATTTTCATGGTATTAAATTTATATAACTTTTTATTTTGTTATTGACGAGACATCATGTAAAATAAAAAATATATTATTTTAGTATCTTTAAAATTTAATAATATAATACTTAATTTTATAAAAAAATAATATTCAATTATTTTATAAAAATATTAATTTATTTATTATATTAATATTAAAAATAATTTTTTTTATATTTATAAAAAAAAATATCGTTTTAAAATAAATAAATTAAATATTATATTATTAAATTAAAACTAAAAACTTTATTTCAAAATAAAATATTAAAAAATTTCGTGATAAAAAATTTTATATTATAAAAAAAAAAGATGGGAGAGAGATAAACTCGAGGAGTACGAGGGTACAAAGTATCATAATACGAAGCATTACAGAGGCATGGCTAATTGTACGGAAAAGCAAACACCAACTCACTGCGCATTCTTCAGTTTATAGATTTGCTGGCTATGAATGCTCTGTGTCAGATTTGCAAAGAGGTATCCAAAGCCAACTACCCGTCCAGATTGGAGACAAGTCCTCGGTTGTTGAGCTGCATAACTTGGTTTCTACCTGATTCATTCATAAGAACATAGCTAGAACTCGAGAAAAGTCCTCGGCTGTTAAGCGGCATTTGCCAAAACTGCAGCAGTTTTTTCCAGAATAACTTTTTCTACCTAATTGGTTCGTATGGATGCTTATTTAAACAGAAGGGGATCTGATCTTGTCGTGGATCATAGTTTTTGTCTTTTAATTATGGTTAAGATTAAAAATTTTAAATTTTTTAAATTCAAAAAATGGATAACTCACAATTGACTTAACTGATTACGCGATATGAATGAATGTCGATCTCATATAAACATGCTTGGCATTCCTTAGCCATCTAATAATTTTTATGTATTTTTTTTTGCTAGACATAAAATTATCTTAAAAAATTATAGAAGATGAACATTTTTTATTTTTAAGAGCAGTGAAATAATAGAATAGATATGTTTATGCTTTTTTCAGGTTTTAAAAAATAATAAAAAATTATTTAAGATTTAAAAAATATTTATGATTTTAAGTTAATAATATAAATAAAAAATATGTTAACATATTAGTATGTATAAAATCACAATAATATCTTTATACATGCAACTCCATCAAATTCATGACAAAACAAGTTGATAATAGTAAATATGGACCAAGCTGGGTTATCTTGGGCCAAACCGGTAACCTTGGATCAGTCCATACAACAGGTATTCATGGTCTTATCATATACTTTTCCACACCCAAGTTTATTCTATGTTTTTTGTTAAAAAATAGGAATTTCTTTCAAAAATTAATAATAGAAATAATTATACTAAATAGATTCTTTTTATTTTAAAAAAATTTAGTTAACTTATTGTTTATCTACGCATGAAATGATTAATATATCCTTAATTAGATCCAAATGATTAACAAATGACAGTGTGAAACCCTAATTGGCTGTAAATAGAAATTGGGTTATATTGGACTAAACCGATAACCCTGATCATCCCATATAACAAGTCATCATAGTCTTATCGTGTTATTTTCCACACCCAAGTTTATTCTAGGTTCTCTGTTATAAAAATAAGAATTTTTTTTAAAAATTAATAATAAAAATATTTATACTAAACAGATTCTTTTTATTCTTTTTGTTTTAAAAATATTTAGTTAACTTATTGTTTATCTCCGCGTGAAATGACTAATATCTCTTCAATTAGATTCAAATGATTAATAAATGACAGTGTGAAACCTAATTGGCTGTAAAGACTAAAGAGTGACTTCCTGAAGTGATGAACTCAATTATTTAAACCAACTCTGATACATTCCCCTGTTTTCATATCAATTTAGGTAAGGAAAGCTACCCCATAAAAAGAAACAATTAGGGAAAGAGTTATTTGGTGTCAGAAGTTGAGTGGACCATTGCATATGTCGAATTTTGAAGGAGTATATAATGTTATGTCCCATATTAGATAACCAATGAACTTAAATACGAGCTTGCCATCTTCTGCAAATAACCCAATCCTCTGCACCATACTTGCCAGGCATTATTCCCAATTTTCCTAAACCAACACTGCCTCCTGCGCCTACTATTCCTTCTCTGCCTAAGCCTAATACTCTGCCACCTCTTCCTAGCATGCCCACTAGAGCTGGCAATCGGGCCGGCCCAGCCTGGTCCAATCCGGTTCGATCGGGTCAGTGACACAAGCCGACCCAAATTTACATCAGGCTGACATATTGCTAATCCAGCCCAGCCCATCGGGCTATCAGGCTGGCCCAACTATAACTATAATTATTAATAAATTTTATTTAAATATAATTATAATTTTTTATACTAAAAATACTAAAATAATAAACAAAATATGATATATATATATATATATATATAAATATAATTAATGTTGTTGTTTTATATACTCAATTATAATTTTTTAATTTTAATTTATTTAATAATAAAATTTATTAAAATGATACTTTTCAAAAAAAATATTGTTAAAATTAATTCTCTTATTAAATTATAACAATTGTGAAAGAAAAAAAATGAAAAAAAAGGAGAAAATCAATATTTGTAAAAAAAGAAACTGATGCTTTTGTTTTGTTTTGTATGAATTATGTTTTATACTTTCACCTCCATTGTTTTGACTGTGTATTT
>JASKGM010045402.1:0-21332 GCA_034509205.1 Ceratonia siliqua
GGTAAAATGAAAGTCTTCGTCCAATCAATAAACTATTACATGTGGTGTATAATAGAAGATGGCTACAATTCCTAATCTAGGAAAGAATGGTATGAGTATGACAAGAATTTATTTTTTGAGTATGACAAGAATTTATTTTCAAAACCTATGTGCTTCATTTATACTTTTAACTTTAGTTTGACTAACTAATGTTTACTTGAACAAATTTTTAAAATACCAATTCACCCCCTCTTGATATTTTCCTAACTTTCACATCTACTCTTCTCCTTCCTAAAACAAGTCAAGTAATCATTAACAAAATCCTTTTGCTTTTACCAAATTTTAATTAGGTCTGATGACTCAACCTTCATTTCACCTCTATAAAATTTTGCATAGAACCATCGCTCCATTTCATCCCATCCCTCGATTAAGTTAACCGGCAAACCAACATACTAGGAAAATGTAGTCTTGGTGAGAGACAGATGAAAAAAATTATAACTTTAGATACTCGTTACCCATAACTTCCCTGCATTGTACAGTTAAATGAGAAACATGCTCAACTATTGACTGGTTGTCCTCTCTCGAAAATGTTGCGAAGTCAAGAACCTTGTCGCCCCACGAGAGCTCAATCTAATTGACCCACTCGGGTAAGGTAGGTGATTTTGGGTTTTCATGTTATAACCCATTTGGATTCCTTCCTGCTCAGTGCTCTCACCATGGCTTCATCAACAGCCTGTTGATTGACTAGAGGTTAGACGACTGGCATCCTTAGCAGATTGACCCTAGGTTTAAGATTATGAATTATCAACTATGAGTTACCCTTAATCAACCAGCAGTACCGCATTCCAACCTGCCATGCCCATAACCTTTATCAGTTGGTTAATCCATCAATCTAAATTGTTGTTAGTTGAAATAATTAATGGTTGAATCATGGCCGTTAGTTGAGTCAAAAACATGTTTACCATTTTGTGGTTTCAAAATACTCTCATCTATTTGCTGGCACATAGTTGACATTTTAGTCATACCTATTATGGGTTAGGAGAGGACTAGAAACAATAGCTAACTAGTCTTTTCCTAACACTAAAATGAGTCGGGCTTAGGCGGTTTGACTAACCCATAACTCTGGTAGCTCATCTTCTATAGTAGTCTCAAGGTTTGAAGTGGTTTCAAAATAGATTACTCCCATGGTATTTTATCAACGGATACGGTGTTGGGGAGATACGTACTAGGATTCCCTTGGTGTTGAATGAGTGGCAGATTAGGTTGGGCTATTATGTCTATAACTTGAGCCATTTCCTTTAGGGAGGCTTGCTTGATTGCGAGATATAGTGGTGTTCATACCACTGCAAAGCTGCATAATCGAATGTAAATACCACAAATGTTAATGTCCAAATGCTAACTATTACCTGTGATTTGGTGGTCCCACTAGGCGTGCCAAATTGTTAATAGTGAAAATACGCGCAGCTATCAAATATCCAAATGTTAACCTGCGAGCAGGATGACTCTTCTGAGGTTTACATGATCAATCAACAGTTCAATAACGAAAACTTCAAAATTTTGCTATTTTTTGGGAATAATGTCAAAGTTACTACCTATTTATACAATGCTTAAACAAGTACATTTATGAACATAGGGTTTACGAAATTGTAAATTTTGGTGTACGATTGAAGATCCTACGTTCTAATGCCACTTCATATATTTATACTTCTAACATAGGGTAGTTACTTTCTGTAATTGGGCCCCCTAGTGCCCACGTGTTTCTAACTTCTAGGACCCCATGACCTCTTGAGATGTAGGAACGTCCTTTGTTTATATATGTTCCCTTCTTTTTTTCATGTTCTCCTTCATCCTTGGACCACCATTTGCAAGAATATGCATGGTACTAGTTATAAGAGCTATGGCTGACTCATTTTAGTCATATCTTATTTTGGCCGGCCATTGTCGACCAACATCATCTTGTAGCAACGTCCTGTAAAATGTTATTAAACCAGGTTAAGTACCATCTTTGCCATGTCGATCGGATCTGTCTTTCGCCTTATAGAAGAAGGATTGACTATCTATTATATATATAATCCAAATTTCAATGAGTAAAAAAAGAAAAAAAAAAGAGAAAATATCACTCATTAGAAGAGTATTGTATCGCATGGATTGTTATTAAAGTTTTTCTAGAGCGCTTGTAAAAAAGAAAAAAAATTTTAGTATAGACTATAATGTAAGAGAATATATAAATTCCTTTGAGCCTAGCATAATTAAGTTGTTTAGGTTAGTCATAATTTAGATAAAGATCTTAAATTGGGTTGGTGATAACAATTTCTTTGTGAAACTAGAAACAATTAAGATTGTAGTAGTTAAATATTGTAATAAGTGAATATTTAAATATTAGTAAAATTGATCATGGCCAGACCATGCAACTAATTTTTATTAATTTATTAAGAGATTTAAATCCGAAATCACAATTTTTTCTACAAAAGAAAATTTTAAACTGTTGGCCGACAAAATATAATTGGTCGGCCCTATCCAGCCATGTTGGGCATTGATAGGAGATACAACAAACCTTTAAGGGCGCGTGAGATGAACATCATAGTTAACCTTTGCCCCATCAGGGTCAAAAGATATTATAAGTCACCGTATATCATATCTCCTAAGGTTCAAAAGAGTGAAGAGTCAGCCAAGCAAGAAGGAAGACTGGTAATAGTAAAACTGGACGACATGATAGCCTAATTCTTGCCATATTTCAAGACGAAGGCTAAAAATTAAGAGACTGGAGAGTCAGGTCAACAAAGGACGAAGCCGTAAACATAGCGGCTAATACATGTGACACCTTACTAGGGTCAATAAGAAAAATGGCCAATTGAGAACGAAGTTAGACCGACAAACAGATTGAACCTAATTAGAAGATCGATAGTTTCGTTAATATTGGAATCCTAGGACAGTAGGAGGATAACCAACAGAGGTCTTAATAGCAACATCTTATGGTATAGTTTTCGGGTATAGAACAATATGGATACAAGGGTACAAGTAGTCAGCTCAGAAGAAACCACAGGAAGGACACTAGGGTGACAAGGAAGACAAAAGTCGGCCAACACAAAGGATTTTCACAAAGTGATCTGGGAACTCGATGCTATAATCGTGGAGAAGAAGCTACGAAATCATGCCACATAAGAGTAATCACACCTTTAGTTATGGCTATAAATAGTAATGTTCAGGTTCGGAGAAAGGGGAAAATATTTTAGTCCTCTTGTAGCATTGAGATCTGTCTAATTTTTTCCACCTCATCATCTCTGATTATTATTCCATCTTCTAGAAGAGGGGAAACTATTTTTAAAAAGAGAAGAGAGATTAATGGGAAGTGAATGGAGGATAGATGAATATGGAGATGAGAGGGGATTTTATTGGTGTAGAATGGGACAAGAGGATAGCTCGAGGGAGGGATTGGATTGATTTGGTTCGTAGTTTATCTGTTATTTTATTCCTTTAGTATTTGGAAAAAAATTAGACTGTAGTATTGATGTTGAATGGGACAAGAGGATAGCTCGGTGCTTCAGGAGGACTAGAGTTTTTCTCAATAGAAAGGACATTCAATCATCAATTAATATAAACTATTACATATAGTAGTTAGTCTACACTTACACGTAACAGTTAATCTACTCCTGTTTGCTTTTTGAATATTTTCTAAGGCAACAATACTTCTGACAACGACGTTGTAATCTCAGAATCTATATGCTGCACAATTTTTCATTTTATTTCGTTGCTATAGAAAAATTCAAAAAAAAGTTTGTATGAAATCAAATTCGTACCTGTACTTGTATATTTTCACAAGGAATTCGCTTGCTTCCCCGTTAACAATAAGAAAAATTCTAAGCTACATTCCCTCCCCTACCCCCTTCCCATGTCACCTCTAATTTTAGTAGTGCCGATTTGTTATGTGTTGTATTTTTTGTCTAGATTTTTTTTTTATTTTTTAACATTAATTAAGCATTTTCTATGTCATATATTTTTTTTAGAATTTTTTGAAATATTTTAAAATATTTTTAAAATTTTTATACTCATGAATGAATAGTGTTAAAAAATTTATGGATGAATAGTATAAAAAGGATATAAAAAATTCTTAAAATATTTAAAAAATTTTCAAAAAATTACCTAGGCAATAATTAATTAATATTAAAAAGTAAAAAAAATTGAAACAAAAAATAAAAAAAATATCAAATTTGGTTACCGGAAGCTATGGTGTAGCCTCATTTTTAGGCTGCATTATATCATCTCCCTAACAATAAAGACTTCGTTGGAAACACATTTAACCACCAACAGAAACCTAATCCAAATTTTTTTGGTAAGAAATTCTCACTTTTAAAATAAAATTTCAATTAAGTAATTATTTTGATGGAAACCAATTCTAGTAAAACTAATTTTATAATTAAATGATCACTTTTTAAAATTAATAATATAATGACTATATTTTAATAACACAGCACCTAATAATAGCTCTATATTAATTAAACTTAATTGCTCATTTGAACTTGACTTTTGTTCTTTGAGAATTTAAATTCTTGCAAGTTAAACCTATGACCAATTTGAATATTTTATTACTTATTGATACTAATAAATAATCCTCATGAAAAAAAATGATCTTTTGGTAGTTTATAAATTTTAAAATTACTTTTTATTTCTTAAAAAAAATTTGCGAAGACAAAAAATTCATTGATCAATGAAAGGGAGGAGAATCTCCGGTACATAAATAAAAGAAGGGTATGATGACTCAAAAAGCACACTCATATTACTAACAAGTGATGAGAAATTTAGAACAGCTAAACATTATGAGTAGAAACCATTAAGATACAAATAGAGCTAAAATTGTCCTGTCAAGCCCTTAAACCGGGGACGTGATCAACACGGAGCTGTGATCTCCCAACTTTATCCTCGAATATAGATATATACAGATCTGGATCCGGTCATGTTACCTATGACATGACCAGTCTGGTCAAATTCGGACCGCTTGTTTAAAAAATGGACGGCCAAGATTTATCACGTTTTTCAAAATTTTTTTATAAAAAAATTTTATTTTTTGTTTTTGATCTAGGTCATCCATATAAAAACGGATGGCATAGATTTTATAAAAAAATTTTATTTTTTATTTTTAATCTAAGTCATCCATATAAAAACAAATGGCCTAGATTTGCTCAACATCCGGTAAAGTCCACTTGACCAGATCTTTTTCCAAATACATACGGATGTAGATGTTATAAAATAAAACACGACTTCATAACAAACTAAAAACTTTACTAAAAACTATTGAAAAACTAGCAGTGTACCTAAAATAGGACTTCACCCAAAATATAATTAGTGTTATAAAAACGTATAGAAATATATAATGGGGTGAGGCTCAGTGAGTGGAAGTACATTTAATAGGAAGAAACCAAACAAAAATAATTATGAGCACCTACTTATATGCCTTTCAGAATATATTCCCCCATCAAATGGATACATGTCCGGTATAGAAATTAGGCATTCAGAAAAGGAAGATTTCGATATAAAATACTTGTAAAGTCCAAAAGAAATCATTTCTTTGGAAGAAAAGGAGCCACTTGAAAGTGTACTTGCGGTTTTAGAAAAACATGTTCAAAAAATAGAAGTAATATCTTTTATAACAATATGATAGTAAGAAACTATGCAGAGAATTCATAATTTTAGGAATTAAAACTTGTAAAAACAGAAGTAAATTCTTATTTCAAAACAGGAGGGGTTTTGAAAGGATCTATCAATGATGTTCCAAGTGAACTAATTGAAATCAGGGAATAGTAAGATCTAGGACATAGTCCAGTCGAATCGAAATAAGCTAAATGAGCTAAATAGGTATAAAGGATTGTACATATCAATCCAGACAAATTCATATTATACGTTACTGAGTTATGCTATTTCAATGTTTTAAAGTTATTAAGGAATCATCCATACAGACTAATATATATATATATATATGTAATACTTTTAATTATGTTAGAACTTATATATATATATATATATGTAATACTTTTAATTATGTTAGAACTTTTTTACATTTTAGAACAAAACATGTGTCATGGAATCATTTTAATTTGACGAAACAGATAGTTCGGAGCTAGTCTCTCCAAATTTTAATTATGGATCTTTAGGTACACCTGAGTGTTCTACCTATCAAAGTTCTCCATGATCCCATAATAGAGTTTATAGAAAATGAATTTTTTCAAAATAACCATTTAAATTAGAAAGGTTTGAATCAAAGTTTTTATATATAACAAACAGATATCACAATATAAGTTTTCAATCAATAAACCAAGAGTAAAATACTCAAACATTCATTCTATTTAATTTGCTGATCTTACTTATCTTTTCTTTTATTTTTAAAATCTATAAATAAACTCAGTTAAATCATACGATTTGAAATTATTATTTTTTCTTATTTTATTGACTAAATTGTCTTATTCCTTCTTCACTCTTGTCTCCTCCTCCTTTTTCTTTACCTTCACATCTCATTCTTCCTATTTCTTTATCCAAAGATGATAATAGAATTCTTTCCACCCAATTAGAGCATTGCCACGGCATGTCCAAAATATTGATCAACCCTATGTGGGCTCTAGAGTTTAAAACTGTTTGATCCTTGGTAACTAGATAACTAGTGAGTTGATGAAGAAGATGGCTGGTGAACCAACAATGGAGATGTAGAGGGATTGAGAAGAAATGAAATTGTATTCAAAAGGTAACTAATTAGTACATGAGGGTGCCTATATATAGGCAATAATGTAATGAACAGAAAGAGAAACAATTCTATTATAACTACTGAATTCAATGGCACTCTATATTCTATCATTCCCCCTCAAATTGAAATTTCTCATTTTAGTTTAATTTTTTTCCCTGAAAATATTGAATAAAGACATTGCTAAAGGCTTGATGAAAATATTAGCAATTTGCTCTTAAGCAGAAACATGAGCAATAACCAATTGTCTGTTTTGCACTTTCTCTCAAACGAAATGAATGTCAAGTTAAACATGATTGGTCTTCGAATGGCAGCCAAGGTAACTACATTCTAATTGTTACTCCACAAGATAGGTTGTTGGTTAACACTGATGCCAAGTTCTGAAAGGAGAGACTGTAACCAAAGTAGTTCATTGACAACATTAGGAATGCTTCTATACTCTACCTTAGTACTTGAGCAAGCAACAATGTGCAGCATCTTAAAACTTGAAATGGCTAGACGGGAGTTTTTGTGTAGGACCAATCTAGAATCCATTGTTCCTTTTAGATACCTCGTAATACACTTGACATCTTTATAGTGTTACTCATGAGGATTTTGCATGTATTGGAATACTTTATTGACAATATATGTTATGCAAGCCTTGTCAAGGTAACATATTGTAAGGCTCCAACAACACTTTTATATTCATAAACTTCAGAGACAAGATTACCTTTAGTGAGAGAGAGTTTTGTATTTATAGCCATTGGAGTAGGTAGTGGATTAGCATCAAACATCTTGCTTCTGGTTAAGATATCACTGATATATTTTTTCTAAGAAACATGGATACTATCTCTAACCTTCTTAACTTTTATCCCTTGGAAATAACTGATTTGTCCCAATTCTTTGAGAGAAAATCCAGTATCTACTGTATCACATGTTTCACTAGAGCGACATCACTACCAATGATGATTATGTCATCTAAATATACTAACAGAAACAAAGTGGTATGTTCGGATATTTTGACGAACAAAGACTAGTCTGCTTTAAATGAGTGAATGCCATGCTATACAGAAAGGTGCTTAACTTATCAAACTAGGCTCTAGGGTCATATTTTAAACCATAAAGTGCCTTCTTCAGTCTGCAAACCTACTACTGTCCATTATTGTTTCTTTCAAAACCTGGTGACTATTCCATGAAAACCTCTTCACTCAGATCAGCATTTAGAAAAGCATTATCCACATCAGTTTTTCTTAGCTCCCATCCCTTTGACACAGCAATGGATAAGACAACTCTTATAGTAGTTGGTTTGACAATAGGACTAAACCTCTAACTAATCAATGCCTGCAGCTAGCAAGTAGCCATTGGCCACCAATCTGGCTTTATACCTTGCAACTGAGCCATATGGATGTTTCTTGAGCTTAAACACCCATCTATAACTAACCACCTTCTTATCTTTTAGTGGAGAAACCAGAGCCCAAGTATTGTTTCTTACTAATGCATAATATTTAGTAAAGGCAGCTTCTATCCATTTTTGATGAGCCAGAGCTTCCTCTATGGTACTAGGTTCAATGTAAGTTACCTGAGATAGTAGCACCTTGGGTTTGAATATGCCACTTTTGGCTCTAGTTATCATATGGTGAGTTGGGACTAGAGCTGGTGAGGGGGCAGTGAGGTTATAAGACTCATTGGATGCATCAGCAGGTAATCTTGCTATATCAAGATCTTTACTAGATAGCTCAATGTCGCAAAAAGATTCAGTATAGACAAAATTCTGTGAATTAAGTTATGAGTTCTGGGTTATATTGTTTCTAGTAATCTGAATGACAGACTGAGTGGGAGAACTACTAATAACAATAAGAAGTATAGGACAAATTTCTTGCTAAGTGTTAGAGGTAGTGCCTTGCCCTTTCTTTCCACACTTCTCTTGATAGAGAAACCTTGTTTCATCAAAAGTTGGATGTCTAATAACTATAATTCTTCCCTCCGAAGTAAGCCATTTGTAACTTCTCTTATTTGTGCAATATCCCAAGAAGTGGTAGGTGTGGACTTAAACATCAACCGAGTTCAACTCTTAGAGGTAGTACTGATTATACTAGGTAGTCTATTGATAATGTGCACAGCTGTGGTGAAAACTTCACACAAAAAATGTAAGGGTAATGAGCCAACAAAGTTAAACCCATATCAATTATGTGCTTATGTTTACGTTCAACAATTCCATTTCGCTAGGAGGTATAGGGACAAGTCTTTCTAAAAATTGCACCACTTAAGCCAAGATAACTTTCCAACTTCTTAAATTCACTACCACAATCAGTTTGCATAACCTTGAGTCTAGTATTCAATTGCAGTTCAACCATGGTTTTGAAATGAAGAAAATTAAAGCAATAGTAACTTTTGATTTATTATGCAAGCAATACAACCAAGTATATTTGGAATACAAATCAACTATAGAAAAGTAATAACTAAAGCCCTCTCTGGACACCTGATGAGCAAGGCCCCAAACATTAGCCTCAACAACTTGAAAAGGTGATGTATACTAAGTTTTAGACTAAACAAAGGGAAGGGCATGACTCTTTCCTATTTGGAAAGTAGTACATAGTTATTTTGTGTTTTTTTTTTTAGTCTACAAGCAGCATTACATATTCTAAGCACTTCTCTAAGAACAGGTGAAGCCGAATACCCCAGCCTTTCATGCCATAAACCATAGTCAGAAAATTCAATTTGTTTTTTAGAATTAGTGACATATACTTGAGAATGTGTAGGAGACAGAGGAAGTGCATTATACCTTGATCTTTTATTCAGAGTGGTAATATTAAACTGGTATAAACCTCTATTGAGGGTCCTTTGCAATGGGATCTCCTTGGTATCCTGATCCTTGACGAAGCAGCAATCAGGATAAAATTCAAATATAACTTTGTTCTCCTTAGAAAACAAAGACACTAAGGTCAAATTCTTAGTAATCAAAGGCACAAGGAGTAGGTTATTAAGTTTAAGAACCTAAATATTGCAAATAGAAGTAAATGTAGAATATCCAATATGAGAAATAGGTAAACCTGTAACATTACGAACATGAACTTGGTTATTGCCACAATATCAAAAGGTGAGGTTACTGTAATCATTAGTAATGTGGTTTGTAGCTCCTATATTAGCAAACCACTTAGATGAGTTATTGTCAATGGAGGAGTTTGTGGCAACCATTGCTGTTGCAGATTTAGGTGAAATATAAGAGCCTGAGTTACTAGGTGAAGTTTTTTGAGTATATAAAGTTCCCTGACTAGTATAGCCTATGAAATTTTGATCAAACCGATACCTAAACTTTTGAACCACATATCCAACTGATAAACGCATAATTATTCATGTTTTTATGGTGAACTCTTATATTTTATTGATTTGTTCTTGATTTTCTTATATTCTCAGCTTAGTTTTATGTTTTGTAGGTGTTTTGGGGTGGAGAATCCATTATGAAATGAAGTGATTGAATTTAGATAACCTTTAGAATAATTTAGAAGTAAGTCTAAGTGGAAAAAAGTTCAAAATGCTTATTTTCGGGTCCAAGTTAGAAACCTGGGGCCTAAGTGCCCAAAATTGAAGAAAAACCCCCTGAACCCAAGAGGCTAGCAGCTAGGTGCTAGTGCAATAATTTCCCACAATTTTTTTAGGGCTGGGCACCTAGGCTCTTGCATGCGCCTTTCATTTTAAAAACACATTTCCCACTTTAGAAACACAAGTTGGCTTGAGAGAAACCTTGGAAGAGAGGAGGAAAAGAAGATGAAGGATGGAGGGATTGGATTCAATGAAGATTTATTTGCTTGGAGTTCTTCAAAGAGTTTTTTTATCATCATTTCTCCATTCCTTTTTTATCTTTTGTTGTTTTCATTTATTTGAATGATGTAATGGATGGTTTTCTGATGATGGATGGCTAGATCCCTTAGTTGAGGTTAAAATCTAAACCTTAGATGTAGTTATGTGATTGATGGCACTAATAGTATTCTCCAACTTTCCTTGAATGATTGTCTATGTTCTTCCATTTGATTTGTTCATGATTTGTTGCTTAGGTTTGTTTAAGTTCGCAAGTAAATGAGCTTGAGAACTATCTAATAGTAGAATAGTGGACTTGAATAAGTAATCGTTCTTGTTTCATATTCATTATAGCAATTTGTGGTTATAGGGATATCTATATCTTGATAACTATGAAGGGGAATATAGCATAAGTCAAATGCTCCAAGCTTGTGAGTAATTCTTAAACTAACCTATTTTTCTCATTTTAATGCCTTCATTGAATTAAACCTAGATAACTTATTCTAGGTTGTTCATTGAATAAGGAGTAAATAAATAGCGTTCTTCTATTTAATGACAAACTAAGGAAATATTGGGGTAGCATGGTATCTCCTACTATATACGGTTAGTAGTTATACTAGGGAGTGAGGAATATTGTTAGTTCATGATCATAATTATTATTTAATGGTAAAGAGTGTCTCTCATTTTAATCTCATTTTTAGTTTGTTTGCTTCATTTTTTATTTATCTTTAGTTCCCCCTTTTTATATTTTAGTTTTTAATTTTTTAATTTTATTGGTAACTTATCAACTAAACCCAATCCTCTACAGGAAAATAACCCTTACTTATAAACGCAAAATCGCCATTATACTACAAGGATTTATTTGAGTTCCCATTTGGGAATACATCACCAACCTTGCCACAAAGTTGACATTGTGGCCTGTTGGAGTTATACCTTCCACAGCCCCGGTGATAAGTGCTTATTTTTCCATATTTTTATGTTGAATTATTTTGCATTTAATTGCTTTATTCTTGTGTTTCTTGTGTTCTTAGCTTTGTTTTATGTTTTGTAGGTGTTTTAAGGTGGAAATTCAATGCCTTGGACATGACTTTGTGATTAAATCCATTGATAATGTTACCCAACTCCGTTTGAATGGTTGGTTATGTTCTTTCACTTTCTATGTTCATGATTATTGCTTGGCTTTGTTTGGGTGGCCAACTAAATGTGCTTGGTAATCATCTAATGTTAGGATAAATGATTGAATACATAAGAATTTGATTTTCTTATTCACAAGTAGCAATTTGTAGATGTTGGGATGGTCAAGTCCTTGAGAACTATGATGTGAAGCATAACATAGGTTAAATAATCCAAGAGTTTGAGATTATTGCCTAGATTAATCTATTTACTGATAAACTGAGAAAAGATTAAGGTAGCAGAACTTGTTGCTATCTATAGTTAGTAGTCTAGATAGAGAGTTGGGAGCATTGTCATGTTTATAGTCATAATGAGTGGTTGTCTATGATCACTTACCAATGTCTAATGGTAAAGAATGAATCCTAAACCACATTACTTTTGGTTCACGTTTACCTTTACTTTAAGTTCCTTTGTCTCAACAAAAAAAATACTTTAATTTTAGTAGTAATTAATCAGTTAAACCCAATCATTTATGTGAAAACAACCTATCCTCGTAAATTAGTGCTATTTCATCCACCTCCATGTTATTTTGCCAATTGTTCTTGTTTTGAACATCAGCAACATTGGCTGAAGCTCCTAATGCAACATCCATGGATTGCACTCTACATTCAGATGCAAGAAGCAAGGCAATTACTACCTTCAAGGAGCATGTCTCATCTCGAGCAGATATGACAACTATGATAGAATCGTGTTCACTGCTTAAGCTAGCTAGAACAGCTAAAGTGTGATCCACCTCTGACACTAAATGGCCATATGAGGCGAAAGTATCATATAGAGATTTCATTTTGATGAGATACTTAGACATTGACAGTGATCATTTTTTCTGTGTTTGCAGTTGGAGCTTGTATTACATCACTCTTGCAGTGCATTAAGAAGAGTGATTTTGTAGCAATGTGTGCTAGAGATTGTGAGAGGAATCACAACCTACTAATTGAGGGAGCAAACCAGGACTGATCGATGAGAGTATCTAAGACACAAGTAGTGAATCTTGCCAAAGGAAGATCGTATACTTTGGATTAACAAGGCGATTACCTTGCTTATTTGTGATGAATTTTGCAAGAATTAGTTGTGTTTCAAGAATAAAGGACTTAAGGCTATAGCCTCTAATGGCCATAACAACCTGTTGCTTCCAGAAGAGAAAATTGTTCCTCGAGCTTAACATGGATGATCTAACTATTAGGCATCATGATTTGATTACTGGACATTATGATCTAGCTGTTAGATGTTGCTATAATCGATACGAGTTGGGCAACATCATGAGGATCACCATTTGCGTGAGCAGTAATCTCCGATCCTATGATAACCAGTGAGCTATGAAGAAGATGGTAGGTAAACCAGCAATGGAGAGATTGAGAGATTGAGAAGAAATGAAATTGTATTCAAAAGGTAATTAATTAGTACATAAGGGTACCTATATATAGGCAATAATGTAATGAACAAAAAGAGAAATAGTTATGTTATAACTACTAATAAACACAATTTCTATACATTAGTTAAACCTCACATTCAGTCTTTTAAACCTTTTATATGCTTAATTTAATGGGTTTGGGCACATGTTATAAGTTTGAGTTCCAATTAGGTTTAATTATATCTTTTAGCATTATTTGGACTTTTATGCTGCTTTTGTATTTTGTCCATAACTTGAATTCTAGACATCTAATAATCATGAATTTTATCTTGTAGTAAAGCTGAGAGAAATCTCTATAACTTTGATGAAGAGCTCCAAGACTGATTTGGATGTATAGTGGGTCAAATTCAACCTGGAAGTTAGAACTGGGATGCTATCACTGGAACTACTCTTGTGTAGGCCATTTATCAAAACTGTAGCGTTTTGTTGTTGGTTTTGCCCTAGAAATTAGTTGATGAGCTAGTCAGACAGTTAGAGTGATTTTAGCCTACAGGCAGAGTTGTGTTTATTGGCTTTAGGGTTATATATATAGGCTGAAGCTACAGAACGTGAGCCAGCAGCTGGAGCACTGTTCCATTGCCTCCACCCATAGTTTCTTCTCTGTTCTCTCTAAGGTTTTCTTTATGTTCCTATAAGTTCATCCCTTTTGTTCATGGAGGGCTAGAATCTTTAATCAATCCTAGGGATTGACAGTCTTGATGTTTGATTTTGAGATCTTGTCCTAAGTATTTTCTAGTTCAATCATTTATCAAGTTTCTTATTTTCTTTTTGTTGATTTTGATTAAGTTGCTTAATTTGATTGGGATGTTCATATGGTAGTTGCATAATTACCGTGTGTCAAAAGAGAACTGCAGAGACTGAACAAGGCATCAAAGCTATTTGGTGAGTTGTTTAGCTTGGTTAGATTCTGGTTTTTAGGTCAATATAGGTTAGGATGGATGCTTAATTTGTCTAACTTTGATTGATTAAATTCTAGATGCTTATTCAGTAGTGGACCAAAATATTATATTAAGGCTTCTTGATATGTTCTAAAAACCAAGAGCTAGATTAGTGATTGAATGACTCATTAATGATCAAGGATAGATTAAAATCAAGACTGGTTACTCTCCTTGGGTTAATTATTTTCCAAATTCTGTTTATCATTTTCATTGCTTTCAGTTGATTAATCTTTATCAAAAACCCCTTGTTGTTACTTTCCTAATTTGATTACATAATTAAAGTGATCCAAGGATTTGACCCAGTGTTGCCTTATACTGCAGTTATTTGGTGAATCAGTTATTAAGAGATTTAATTTGATAGCCTCGGCAGTTATCAACTACCAAGTTCAATGGCACTCTATATTGTATCAATCCCATCTTCATTGGTTCCAATTCAATTTTGATGCAACTTTTATAAAGAACAAAAGTTAAGTGCCACAACTTTTGTGGCCAGAGACCATGATGGTAGATTTCTCATGAGTATTGCAAAAAAAGTTGTGTCTGTCTCCCCTGTGCAAGTTGAGGTTTTGGTGGTAAGAAGCTCACACCTTTGCTGCTAATATGAACCTTTAAGATGTTATTTTTTTGAGTTAAACTGTGTTCATTTAAGTTGAGTTTGCAAAGATATTTGTAGCATTTGGTGAGAAATCAACACCACCTATGTATATTTCTTCAGTTGGATGATAATGAAAGAAAAGCCAAGAAAATTTCAAAAGAAAAGGAAATCAATTTAGGTCATAAATGAAACCTAGAATTTAGCTAAAGCCAAAGAAAAATATTGAGGTGGTGGGATGAGTATTTTGTTTAATGGATTTTGCGTATTTAGTTGCCAATGGTTTTAGGGGTAATTTTAGACTTTTATACAGATAAATAACTTAGAGTTAACTATTTACTAACTCGTATCTTTTTGAATTGGAGTTATGTGTAGCTTGTTTTAAAAATAAAAGGGAGGTTCAATGGCGGATCTTGAACAAAATCAGTGGGGGTGAAAGAAAACTTAATTTATAGTCCGCGTAATCCTCGAAGCAAGCAAAATTATAGATAATACTTTGTAACATGATAATCCCTGTTAGATTTGATGCTAAGTTGTTCTATTTCAGTAAGACACATGAGATTTCTATTTTTTTTTGGTTTATTATTATTAGTATAATAGAGTTGATAGATATTTTAGGTATATAAATTTGGTTTATGATGGAGTGAGAAGGTAGATATTGAAGTGGCATGGGCAAATAGCAATAACAATATACTAGAGAATAAAAGGAGAAGAACTAATCCAACAAAAAGTTGTCCTGAATGATGAATTAAAAAATTCCAAATCCCATATCCAATCTCAATTATGAAAGTAAAATTTGTGAGTGAAGGAGATATCACAAGGAAGATAGCCGATGAAGTGTGGAATGTAAAAGAAATTTGACTCTTAAAACCAAACAGGGAATGAGAGTTTTTGCTAGATAATAAGATTCACAGAAATGAGAGTTTTTGCAATAGTTTTTACCCACTCTGATGTCGTCGAGCTTGCTACTCGCTAGTGAAGACCTAAGTAGTGAAGCACTAAAGTAGTTGCCACTTGCAGCTCGCCAATCACCAGTTGGTGTAAGCACCGTCATGAGCAACGACTTTTAGCCAAGGGGGAAAGAGGAGACTAGGACTCTGGTCTCTGGGAGTGATGGGATAAGTGAAAGTGTGAAACTATGAAAGACAATTGTTTCTACTCATGGTGAAGATTGTAGAGTAGCAAATAAGCAAAGCGAATGTCAGTGATGTGACATAATAGAAATTGGTACTGCACAAGTAAATGATAACAAAAAAAATAGTAAGGAGATAAAATAGTTTACATCTATATATGAGTGATATATTTATAAAATTGAGTAATACATTTGTAAAATAAAGGGGGTAGTTTGAAGATTTTAGAGAGGGCAAATATTTTAGAAAAATTAATTATGTAACAATTTTTTATGGGGGACAAATATGTTTAAAAAAAATTATTTATATAAAAAAAATTGGGGGCCAATCACCTTATGTCCTAATGAAGATCCACCATTGCGGAGGTTTGTGTAGGTTTAGGAAATATAAGAAAAATATGTGTAAGACCAATAAATTTGAAGAGAGGTTGAATTATATATTTTGCTCTTAAAAAGATAGTTAACTTAGTAGAATCATGCTCAGAGTACCTCAAGTACAAACATCTTACCCAAGAGAGTGTCTTTCCAAACTAAACAAAGTTATACCCCAAAATGATGCCTTCCAAAATAATAGAATCATATCCCAAAAGTGTATCTTTAAAATCTGAAAAAAAAAAATCATGTCAACAAGGTAAAACAGGAATTGAAAACATATTTTGATACATATATAATAACTTAAAACATATTTATCAAGCACAATCATCCAGTTACAATTAGATATAGTTCTCACTCACTAGATTGATACGAACACTGCCATAACACTAACCTTAGTGTCATATTCATATTTTAAACATTTTGCAGAAATGGTACATAGAATTATCTATTAGTGTCATCATGACTAAATTAATCCAAGTATTTAACAATTTCCCTTCAAGCTAGCTGAAGGTTTAAGCCAAAGTTTAGGGAAAAGTATAAGGGATCTAGGGACGGATTTAGAAATTACCTAAGGGGCATTGAAAGCAAAAGTAAATTATAATTGATATTAAAAAATTTAAATTATAAAAATTAAATACTTGTACTTTATCGAAGTTGTGCATGCTATTCTTTTATATCATAAAATTCATCAATAATAAAATTTGTATCAAACTTCTTAGCCTTTAGAAATAAATCAGAAAGTCTTACTTGAGAAGTTGAGATGAGTAAAAGGTGTAAAATCCCAAGTGTGAGCTTGAAACCCTAGAAATTATAATCCAAAGTCAATGCAGGTGATGGAGTGGTAAGAACTTTCTTGCTAGATCATTTTGTCCATCATGAGCAAATATTCCTATCCTATTATATTGATCATTTGAAATTTTTTATTTACTATTTTTGGAAAAGGATAGGCCAATAGGGAGCCTATTTATATATATATATATATATATATATCTGATACCATAAAACAACAGGATCGCATAAGAGAGATCAGAATAAAAGCTTAAATATGAACAGAGTTTATTGCTTAATGAAAGCTTATAAAACTTACAAAATTTACAAGAGAGCTTAGTACAAAATTCTTCTAAGCTTTCAAGAGAGTTGGAATAAGGGGTTTTGAATGATCCTACAACTGAAACTGATATGCCTTTTATAGGGAAGGCAAAAAAGCATTTACATTTCATTTCTAAAAATTTACAATGAATTTACTGTAAAAGATTATGGACTGTAGCTTCCTTTTGCTTTTGATTGTAGTATTACTTTTTTTCTTACTAGTTTTTTTTTTACTTTTCTCTTTATAATTGTAGATCTCAGCCATGAAGTGTCGGCACCATAGAATGCTTGCCACCTGGCCAATCACAGGAATTCTTCACTGAACTCTATCCCAAAGCAATCATCTTCATTGTCCTGTTCATGAGTTGAAGAGGCCTTTGATGATGATCCGACTGTAGAGGTAAGATCCTGAATCTTCTTTGCAAACATTGCAAATTGAACTGGATTAGATATAGCTGAAAGTTCTGAGATCAATTTGTTTTTCTCTGTGATCAACCAGGATAAGCTCATAATAAAGCCGGTCCTTTTTAAAATCTGTAGGAAAGAAATTCCAAATTTTTTCTGTAGCGTGGAAGGAAATATAGTTGTAATAGTGTCAGTGACATTATCTCTGTATTACCCTTGTTCAAGAGGACAAACTATAATAACATTTTCTTTCCTTATATACTAGGGTTCTTCATTTTTCTGAGAAGGAGGGACTCCAGCTACTTTTTCTGCAAAGGTCTGATTTTGACTGGTATGGCTATGAGAAGTCTGTGCAAGTGTATTGGTTGCATAGTCGGCAGGTGTTTTTGACTTAGAGGGTTTTGCTGGAGTATTTGGCTGCATTGGGCTTTTGCCTTTATTTTTGGAAGAGGATACACCATGGCGAGAGCTCATGGTGATAGGCTGGATTTTCCCTGTAGGAATTCCCTAATCAAAAAATCTAGAAGGGAATTACTAGTGCCTTTAATAAATTTGATTTCAAAATCAAAACATGATAGAAGGGCTTACCATCTGGCAAAAATATGTTTTGAAACCAAATTTTGAACATCTTTTTGTAATACATCTTTTGCAGCTTTACAATCCACACGTAAAAGAAACTTTTGGTTTATCAAATCATTTTGATTTCGTAATTCACAAAACGATGGATAAAATTTCCTTCTTTATGGTGGAGTATTTCTTTTGACTCTCAATCCAAGCTCCTGAGTGATACTTCACTACCTGCTCTATGGACTCTATTCATTACTTAAGGATACCTCCAAAGCCTATGTCTGAGGCATTAGTCTCTACAATTTTAAAGGCTGTATGGTTAGAGATACCTAGACAAGGTAGACTCTTAACCTGTTGCTTTAACTCCTTAACTGCTTGGGTCATTTGTGGGTTCCAAGCAGTAGGCTGCTTTTGTAAGTTAATGAATAAAGGTTTACACTTTTTCCTAAGGTGAGGAAGGAAGTCTGACACATAGTTAAGACATCCTAAAAATCGTTGTAACTGATTTTTATCTTTAATTTCATCAGAAAATTTATCTGCAAATTCTATTACCCTATGGGTTGGTGTAATAGATCCTTGATAAATTTCAAATCCTAAAAATTTGACCTTAACTTGGAAGGGTTTCATCTTAGAGGCTGAAACTACTAATCCATTTGCTTTTATTATAGCACTAAATTCCTAGAGATGTTTAAAGTGTTGTTCAATAGAATTAGAAAACACTAAAACATCGTCAATATACATAATAGTGAATCATGTATAATGGTTGAATATATCATTCATTATTTGCTGGAATTCAGAGGGTGCTTTTTTAAGATCAAAGGGCATTACGTTCCATTTGTAATGACCAAAAGGCACTGTGAAAGTAGTTTTATATCTATCTTCTTCTTTAACTTGTCTTTGATAATATCCTGACTTCATATCAAACTTTGAAAAGATGGAAGCATTAGATAATCTTTCTATAAGATCACTTTTATTAGGAATAGGATATCAAATCCATTTCAAAGCTTTGTTTAATGGCTTATAATTTATTACTATTCGAGGGGCTCTTCATTCTAACTCAGCATGATTATTGACATAAAAAGTTGCATAGCTCCAAGCTGATTTGCTTGGCCTGATCAGATTTTTATCCAATAATTGCTGGATTTCCTTTTTACAGTATTCCAAAGTTTCTTCATTCATTTGTATAGGTCGATCTTTTGTTGGGATTTCTTTTTCACTAAAATCTTTTTCATATGGCAGAGTAACTTCATGCTTTTTCCTGTTCCAAAAAGCATTAGGGCGATTTGCACATAATTCTTTTTCAAATTATTGCTGTAATTGGGTTATTCATTGTTGTATGGCTGGGAGTTGAACTTGTTGTTCAATTCGTTTATAATGAATTTCTTTTTGTAGGAAGTTGATATGGCTTTGTTTTCTTTTTATGCTATTAATCATGTAGATTGAATCTTGTTGTAAAAGATTTATCTCTCTAGTGATAGAGGGTTTAATCCATTCAAAACAAATATATTTTCCTCCAACTATTCTTAAAGGAGTTACCTTGAAAGGTAATATTTGTTGTAAAAAAGGAGTTCCTAATATGACAGGGTCATTTAGGTTTTTTACTAACATAAATATGTTTTTAAAACAAATTCCTTTATTACAAATGTGGGCGCTTGTAAGTTTATAGTTTATCTGTAATTTTGAGTTATTGGCTGCGGAAAGACTTTCAAGTGTCTTTTCATAGTATTTAGCAGGAATTAATCCTTCTTGTATGCAGTTCATATCTGCTCCAGAATCGATTGATACTACTAAATTTTTGGTGTATTCCTTATTTATGACTATATTCATCTAACAATACCATTTTTGATAAGTCGTTGTTATTATGCGTTGAATAAATTTTTCTTGGTTTATTTCTTTAGCCAATTCTTTTTCAATTTTTTCAGTTTCAGTTTCTTGTAATTGTTCTTTCTGGTCGATGTCTTTTCTCATAAAGAGTTATATTTTTGCCTTTAGTTCTAATATTTCTAGTTCTCTATTTATTTTATTTTCTTTAATTTGTTTTATTTCTTCTTTTATGTTTTTTTATTTCTTGTTGTATATCTTGAATATTGGCTAAAGGTGCCTTTTTTTTTTCAAATCTTTCTAAGATATTTTTAATTAATAGAGGTGGAGGTTTCTCCTTTTTGTTAGCATCTTGATCTAACAGATCTGTTATCTTTAATAGATATTGTCTCTTAATTTCATTATCATTAATTTTATCAATTATGTCTATTAAAAATTGTATATTTTCTCGAGATATTACTCTTATCGTAACTGTTGTCTACAATTGTCACACATGTAATAACCAGGACTTTGACATTCTTGGTCTTGGTTAGATTCATTATCTGTTTGTTCAGAAGGTGTGTCTTCTTCCATATTTAATAAATATGTTCTTCTTCTTCTTCTTCGGAAACATATTCTGATTCAGAAGAAGGCTCAAGTTCATCATTTATCATGACTTTTAGAAGATTGTTTTTATTTTCTTCACTTATGTTTAGTTCTTTAATCTTTTTTTCTATCTTACAATTGTTTGAATAGTGGCCAAATTGTCCACATTTATAACAAACAACGTTTTTCTTATCTTTGTTTGGACGGAACTGTTTCTGTGGGGGGGGGGGTTTTATAAGATTCCTTATAAGGACTTTTAGAAAAAATTTTATATCTGTAAGGTTTCGAATATGATTTATATGGCTTATAAGGTTTATAATCTTTTTGTGGTTTTTTCTTATATACTGGTTTTCTTTGTGATGGAGCATGGTTTTTTCAAAACCGTATTTTTCACAAAAGTTTCCTAATTCTATTTTTCCTAATTTTTTATCTAAATAGATTTTGCATTGTAATTCCATATCATTACAAATTCTTAATCCTACTGTATTTATGATGTTTATAATATTTCCATAAGTTAATCTATCATATTTTATGGCTCCTTGGTGTCTCTGTCTTAACTCATCACGAACATTTTCCGCAAAGAGTGGAGGTAATCCAGCTACAAATCTTTCTTTCCAAAAATCAAAATTTCCATCCTGACGTTGGAAAACCTTAAGGATAAAATTATCTTTATACCACCGAAAATCGGCTAAGGTGGGGCATCTTAGATTCATAAGTTGCACCAAATATCGTTCTTGTATTTGTATGGGTTCTCCTACAAAGGATTTAAT
>JASKGM010045435.1:0-15409 GCA_034509205.1 Ceratonia siliqua
TTAATAAAAATGTAATAAACGTTTAAGTTAATTTTATATTACTTAATAAATATTTTGATAAAAGTTATTGTAAACTAATATGAATAATTAAAATAAATAAATTAGAGAGAGAGGGGGAGAGAGAGAGAGAGAGAGAGAGAGAGAGAGAGAGAGGACATATCCGATGAGTGGTCATAACTCATAGAGAGGAGTAGATGACCACTAGATAATATATATGAAAATTATTAGTTTTTTTATTGTGTTTTGAAAGTTAATCATCTTCACATTTTTCAGTTAGATAAAAAATCAATCATCTTTCTTTAAAATACAAAATAAATAGGAGGATATTTTTATTATTTTATTTGAAGAGTATAATTAATGCAAAGACATTTAAATCATTTAATTGTTTTTTAAAAATGTGTTTTATAAAATTATTTAAATATTTAAATATTTATTATATTTTGTAAATAAAATGACCAAAATACTCTTATATTTATTGTACCTTTTAAAAGAAAAGAAATAATTTTTTGGTCTATTGAAAAAAGTAGAGATTCTTATCTTTTACAACTAATACAATAACAAGAAAGTTGGCAAATAAAATAAAAAAACAGAAAAATAAAAAAAAATTATTTCTTTTAAATTATTGTTCAAAATAAAAATTTTAAAAATAAATAAAAGATAAACACTTACTCATGAAATATTATTACTTCATTAATAATCTTAACCAATGTGTGACAACAATCTAATGGCAAAGGCCCATGTTTGGGACCAAGTCACACTTCACAGAATTGGAAAAAATTTGCAGACATTCTAGATTAATAAAAGATATGAGTAAATTAAGTCAATTATCAATGAATATAAAAATATGCTAAAATAGATTTCGCCTATGATATTATATATATATTTTTATAATTAACTTAGTCTGCCTATCTTTTCTAGATATAGTCTACCAAAAAATTTCTTATTTATTAATACAGTTAACTAGAAAAAATTATATTCTAGTTAATAGATATAATTTTTTACTAGTAATCACTCCATTAACACTTATGGAGTAAAAAAGAAAAAAAAAAATCTTTGTAAGCCCTGTAATTTTTACCTTCTCTCATTATTATCGTGGTCTTATTTGGTAGTTTGTTTCTGCTATATGTATCTTATTGGTCTGTCTCTGTATGCATACCTCCAAATCCATGCGTTACTTTTTTCTTCTCTGCTTCTTTTCTCTGTCCCTATATTCTATTCACCCTTCACTCTTTCTTCTTCATCCTTCGTCCATCTCAGTTTCTCCTTGAAGCTTCTTTGGCTATAGCTGCAAATAGCAGTTCTTCTTCTGGCCTTAAGGATCTCTTCTCTACTCCTCCTCCTCCAAGCTTCAAACCCATTATCTCTCAGCCGCCATTGATGCCCACCTCCCCGATTGATATCGCAGTTACCCAGAAATTCAAGAAGCTTGCTGTTGAAGATAGTACTTCTCCTACGGCTTCTTCTCCCTAGAGCTCCTTCTCTTCCCCCTCACCAACTTTACCAATCCAATTCTCTTTGTCCCCTGAGAGGGACCTGAAGATTGAGAAGAACGTTGGGAAAGAGAAGGTGGCTGAGAGGGAGAGTACTGAGATGGAGAATGATTGGAAAGATCTGACGAAGAAGGAAGAAGAAACTGATGAGGATGATGAGAAGGAGAAGAAGAAGAAGGAATTATTATCTGCTCAAAAGGGACGTGCAGGTGGAAAAGCTTTCCCTCCACCGATTACTCTCCTGAGGAAATTAAAGACTGGGAAACCCTTTGCTTATATGAGATATGATGAGGAAAGTGAGAACTATGTTGTTGAGGAGATCAGAATCCCCAATAGAGATCTTTTCCATGCTACCAGAGAGAATGGGAGACTGAAGCTGTATCTGAACTAGTCAGATGATGAGGAAGAAGAAGAGAAGTGAAGAAGAAGAAGAGGAGCTGAGGAGGAGAAGTTTGAAACTTGTTTGGGCAAAGTTGAAATTAATTTCAGTCTTGAAGATTAGGATTTGAAGAATGTCGATCTCTTTATTTCAAAGTATTTTTTTTTCTTTCGTTTTTCTTTTCTGGGTTTGATGAATGTTTTGTAACAACTTGTTTATGATCTTCTCCTTTTGAAATGAAGAATAACTTTGCCAGTATCAGAAGAATTTTCTTCATGAAATGGGATTTTATAGTTAATTTGTTGTTAGTTTATTCGGGACCTATATCGTTAATTCGTTAAGTACGTTTATATTGTTATGTTAAATAGATTTGTATCGTTAGTTCGTTATTATTTTATTCAAAAAATCTCAGTTGTACATAACCGTTAACTATTCAACTTTATTTTTAAGAAATTTTTATAACTAACATATATTTTGTTAAATTAAATTTTTTATCATTAATTTGTCATTAGATTACTTTAAGATTGTCTTCATACAATTAATTTCATTTTTAATTTACTTATAAGATCTTTTGTGAGTATTCATAACTTTTAAAAGGTGTGTTTTGTAAGAGGGAAGATTAGAGGAAAAAAGATAAATGAAAGAAAAGAAGTTAAATTTGACAACATATTCACACATCATAAATACCAATTTTGAAACTCATATTTCTATATATATATATATATATATTTTTTTTTTTTTGGATGTCTTTGTATGTCACCATTAAAGATTATTATATACTCAATTTTTCATTCTTTCAATCACCTGAGTTAGTCTTAGATGATTGATAATATCATTATTTGAACATTAATTTCATTCTTATTTTTTTAATACAACAATAAACTAATCAAGTGGTGTTTGAATTAACTTAATTAATACAACAGTTATTATTAATCTCAGAATTAAGAAATTTACAAACAAAAAATCTTTAATAATTATGACCTGACTTCAAGCCAAATGACCCATGTCTCAAGTGAATTTCTTGAAGCAAATAGATCAACCTAAAGAACTTTGGATCAGTCCCTTTTTTTATGAATTGACTTAGACATTACAATAATAAACAAATAAATATGTTTCTTGAAACAAATTATGTCATTGCAAAAGGAAAAAAAAATTAAATATATAATTAGCAATGAATAAAAAATAAATAATAAAACTTTCATCTTCTCCAATTTGTTCATAGTCTTTTAGAAATAGAAATTGCATGGGAGCCAAAAGTGGGAAATCAAAGCTAGAGACAGGAGGCATCTTAATTGGTTGATTTTACAGGTGAAATTAATTCCTTATAATTCAGTGTCTTTTCTCCAAATAATTTATAGTAAATTATTTTTTCCCCATAAAATTTTATTTTCTTCTTTAAAGTTATTTCAAGACATTACTATGATATTATTTAAAACATTAAATAAGAAAATAATTTATAAAATAATATTTTAAAATATAATATCTTTGATTATTCTTAAATAAAATGATAAAATTTAATAATATAATAATCAACACATTTCTTATATTTGAAATAACACTTATTTTCCGATATAAAAAGATTAATTTACCTTTAATATTATTATAAGTGAATGAAAAACAAAAATAAATTAATCTTTTATGTCTTCATAAAAAAATAAATATCATTTTAAAAATAAGAAAAATATTAAATATTATATTATTAAAGGTGTTTGTTAAGATATATAATGTATTGATATATTCAGATTTTTTTTATTTCTTAAGTTTTTTATTTTTTTTATAAATTTTATTTTAAGAAAAATAATAGAAAAGAATTAAAAAACAAGTTAAAAAAATAAAACACAATACATAAAAATTTTAAATTTTTTTTAAAAAGAGTAAAAAAAAAAATCGGATGCATCGTACATATAACTTAAAAAACACTATTACTAAAATTTAATAAATATTATGATAATTTGCTCTAAATATTATCTCCATAATTTACTATTATATTACACATACCGGTGCAAACCGCTCGGGCCCTAAACCCAAATAATATATAATAGAATTAAGCGTTTCTGGAAACCCATAATAAAGCCCACATCATGTACCTTGTTTTCTTCTTTCTTTCTTTATTACATTCACATGAAAAATGAAACTTCAGGTTACATTCTATTATTAGATAATTAATTAAAATTTATAAACTTAAAATTACAATATAAGTATATCACTCTTTTAAATTTTTTTATCTGTTTATTAGATTATCAGCAGTAAATTACTAAATTATAAGTTTATAAATTAAAAGACAAGCTATTCCTCTATTTAATTTCTTAACATGAATTATGAAGGGAAATAAAAGTGAGGATTTGATTGGAAAGAACTGAGAATGGTTTCTCTTTATTCTCATTCTCCACTTTAATTTATTTATGAGAAAACTTGGGTAAAGTTTTATAGGTTGTCATTAAACTATTTAATAATAAATAATACGTAATATTAATAAAATTTAATTGAGTTAGATGAGAGAAAACTTATTATACCTATCAATCATTCATTGATAAACTTAATGAAATGCAATTTCATTGTTAAAAAAAAAAATCTAATAACAAACGTGAAATTTTTATACATATATATGGTACTATATTATTTATAATATTTAATGAATATAAATTATGTATACATTTTAAATTAATGACGTAAAAGCAATAATGCATTGCCAGGGAAATTTATGATTGATCCGATCTATAAATCTTTTGTAAAATAATATGTATACCTACAAATTTCTCATTCAAAGAATTTTCAGGTAAACTTAATTTAAGTATATATATAAATATGTTATAAGTAAGAATGGAAGTAGGCTAAATGATTTATTAGAGACGTACAGCCTAACTTGGTTTAGCCTATTAAGCAATTTATATAAGGTTAAGGCTTTCATATAGATCTAATTAACTAATTAGGTCATGTCTCTATACCAAAAGTCTGATCTATAGGCTTGAAGCCCAGCCATATTTTTGTTTTTATATAATATATATATATATATATATATATATATATATATTATTTTTATAATTTTTTAAAAATATATAATATAATACTATATATAGGTCAAAAAAGGCTAATGACCTACATTTGACCTTGTAGGCCGAAACCTATTTTTGGTTTGTCAATGCCTATTTTTAACTTATTTTTTGACATGTCTAAATAAGTTAATAGGCTAAGTTATACTTATTTTCTAGCCTACAACAGGCCACGGGCCAAGTTCAAATCGAGTTTTTAACATGCATGCTTGATTTATTTTAACCAAAACCAAACCTGGACTATTTCCAACCCTCATTATAGGTAAGTTTCAATGAGTCTTACCTCTAACATTCTTATATATTTATTTAAATAAATTTTTAAATAAACTTAGTCTACAAAATATATATAAATTAAGCAAATCATAAATACATTCATAAACAAATCAGAAGTAGGTCCCAATGAATCCCATCTTGATATACTTACGTATACATTTATAATTGATATAATTTACAAGAATTCTAAAACTAAATCTAAAAAAAAAATTATTTATTTATGTTTAGCTTAATCTGCAAAAAAAAACATGTATAAACCAATTCTCTTCAAGAATTTCTCATTTGCAAGTACTGTTACATATTTTTTTGTAGATGAAGTTAATTCACTTATATGTATTTTTTTATAATTAATCCAATTAGTATGTTTTTTTATAAATGAAGTATATCTACATTTTTTGTGCATTTGTTTTTTTATTTTTGTTTTTTGTAATGATTGTGTGTTGATGGGATTTGTGCAGTTGGTTGAGTTGTTTCTTAGGTGCAGCGATAGAGGAAACTACTTTTGTATCTTCTGATTCTGAATCTCATGGGCGGCCTGTGGCCACTGCGTAGTTCTAACTTCTAAGTTCTAAGCGCACTACGAACTCATCATCACGTTGTGGCCCAACCTCAATTTTATTTAACTTAATTTTAATTTGTTAAAAATTTATAATTTAACTTAATTTTAATTTTAATTAAATAATTTATATATATATATATATATATATATATATATATATAATACCTTCTATTAAAAATAAAAAATATTTTATTTATTTGCCTTTTCTTTTTCGCAACACATGGCACAATATCAATTGTTTTTGGTACAAAAGTGATAGTCAATAATATAAAGATCAAATTGCATCACTTTTATCTTAAATATTACTATATATAATACTAATGTATAAGATACTGGGATGTTTTAATTTATTTTTTAACAAAATTTAAAAATCCTAAAAAATAATATTTTTTATTTTGTAAAAATTAATAAAACTAAAACTTCAAGTTTGGATATGTGTAATAAAATCATATGGTTTCTTTTAAAAAATTAAGAACTATAATATATTATATTTTACAACTCATCTTATTTTATATAAACAATAAAAAACAATATTTTATATTTTATATTTTAAATATATAATACAACCACTTTGGGCTGAATCGCCCAATTTTAAAAACAAGCGTAAAGTTTTATCCAAGTGTAAGCATTGAACTTAACTAAAAAATTCAATGCCTTTTTAGAGCTGAGTGTCAAGTAACCACTCCAGAAAACCCAAAAATTCTAACCAAAAAAGAAAAGAAAGAAAAAACCCAAAAGGCAGCAATTTGTTGACTCTTTATTTTTTTTTCATTTCATTTAATACTTGTTTGATTTAAAAGGACCCATACATATTTCAACTGGAAATGTTTGCTTCCTTTGTTTAACCAAAATTTGAATTATGTGCAATTATCAAGGAAACTGACATTATCCATTTTGATAAAGAAAGATATGTTTGTGATATCTGCATTTTAGATCAAGTGAAGCCCATTAATCGCGTGTTGAGTACTACCTATTGTATCTCTCTCTCTCTACAAAAGACAATAACAGTCTCTTTGCAAACTGTGAAATAAATTTACAGACAAATACCCTCAGCAATGTCATCCAGATTAAGATCTTGGCTGAAAGTAAAAAGCAGCTTTCCACTGAAGCATAAGTACAGGCTATGGTAGTAACAAGATAAGTTCCAGTACCAAACTAAATGTACATGTAGAATTTTGATTTTGTACATCCGTTTAGGTTATGTGCTAATAATAAGTCTTTCTTAGCTCCTTCAACATTTGAAACCCCTACAGGCAATAAGCCACAATATTATAACCAAGATAACGACAGCACCTCCCACCATCAGCTTCATTTGGAGATTCTGCAGCCACATCTTGCGTCTTAGATTCCTCCCTTGCCTCTGGAAGCTGTCAGCCTAAATTTGCGAGGAAATTACAATCATGCACAATATCAGCAAAACATTATTTCGAGAAAATTATTTATGGATACCCATGAGACACCGTATTCCTCTCTGGTGTCACCGGACAGAAATATGGTACCTCAAGAGCTCAATTATTTTCTTTGCACTAGTATTAACAAACAAGGGACAATAAATACCTGGAACTGTAAGTTTTCAGTTTTGTCTACCAGAAGTTCAATCTTCTCCCCACGATCCAAAACCTGCAACCAGGTAAGTGCAAAGGTTGTTATTAGAGTGACTAATATTCAGTAACAACTTCATGGCTTGCTTGACAGAGACAACTCAAATCCCTAAAGCCTCAAAGCAGACAGGAACATTTTGTATGATAAAAAAAATCAAGGTTTAACAACTTGAGTTCCATTGTACTATTTGTCAAACCTCAAAATAATGGTTTGGGTTTGGAAAAACAAAAACTGAACACAGTACAAAAACACTTGAAGGAAATTCTGAGATTGAAGAACACTTGATCTAAACCAACGGTAGACCTTTGTACTTCTGTTACAATTATTTTGGGAAAAGGCAAAATGTTTAAATGGTTTATTCTTCAATTTCTCAGTTTGAGGGTTAAACAAGCATTAAAATCTTATATAGGAAAATTTATCAAAAAAGAAATAGAAGCAGAGGCAACAAAGACCACAATTGTGAATATTCTAGCTTAAGAATACCGTCTGTCCCCATTTTCTGCATACTATTTCCTTGACAGTTTAGTTGTAACATTAAATCTTTCCCTCAATCTTAGAAGGGTCCAATTCTAGAAGCTTTCTTAATATTTATTCCACAGGCCACTTTACGGAAGCAGTTAAAATGAACTAGGATCTATTTTATTGTTCTAATTGTCACAATCCTAAAACTTGTGTTTACATGAACATACATCCTCTGAGTAATAGAAAGGAACATTATTGAATTATGACTTGTCAAGGACACATGCTATGAAATTAAATTTTAGCACTCTAACACAGCCACCCAAAGGGAACAACTTCACCGGATAGTGAGTATGCCTCAAAGCCTGAAATTTGAGATAAATGCAAGAAATTCTTGCATTAGTCATGTCAATTTTACTAGCCAGATGAGTATAATCTCTGATGCATATGTATAAAAAAGTACTATTACTAGTTTTCATGACTAGAACAACCCTCCAAGGGTGCTCCAATAAACAGAAGTCATTAATTTTTTATAGATGCATAGAAGTCCAAGATATTTCATTCCTACTCCTCATGCAAATGTTCATTGACCTAATCTACACAACAAGCCACGCATCATAAGATTAAAGAAGATTTAAGAAAAGTAAGTTAGCTTTGAAAGCTAAGCATGGCTACTCTCATATGCCTTAAATAATATTCTCTTAACAAGAGATTTTATATGTGATCCAAAGCTTCTAATGAAACATACTAAATGCTACTCTCATATGCCTTATACAATACTCCCTTAACAGCAGATTTTGGTCCTTGGATATGCTCCAAGCTTCTAATGAAACACACTAAATGCAAGAATGAAATGGCACAAGTATACTTTGAGCATCAAATTACAATTCAAGCAAAATTCTATTATTAAAAAAAAAACAAACAAAAAAAACTTCATTACCGAGCTACTCAAACATCATTCCACTTATTTGAATTCCAAATTTCTACTCTTGCAACAGCATGTTAGCTCTTAGGTCTTTAGAAATTAGGTGCTTTTTATGTTACTTCAAGAGTAGCCATATTCTTCGAGTAGCATTTTATTTTATTTTTTAATTTTTTTTATAATTTTTATTTTAAGAAACAATTTAAAAGAATTTAAAAAAACTGAAATAAAAAATTCCCTAACACACGTATTCAAACATAAATCAAAAAACAAGAAAAAGAAAAAGAAAAAAATTCTTTTATTCATTTTCACTTTTTCACTTTTTTTTTCATATTTCTTTTATATTCTTTTAAATTTTTTCTTAAAATAAAAGTTATTAGAAAAATTAAAAATAAAAACAAAATATAAGATAAAATAAAATGCTACTCCAAGAGTATGGTTACTCTTAGAGTAGCAAAGAAAGCACCTAGAAATTAATGTCTTGGTGTAATTCACATATGTTAGCACAACAAAATCCAGTATTTTTAGATTTAGAAAGCATATGTAAAGCACGGGATCCAGGCAGGATAAGCTCAACACTTATATGGACATATATATACATATATATAGCGTGTGCATATGTGCATATCTGTGCATGTGCAACATGTGTTTATAAGAAAAGGAATATGTTCATAACAATTTATGACTGAAAAAAAGAAGACAAAAATACCAACTATTCCTTGTTTTCCTTTGGTCCGAGAACATCTGACTACATGTGGGTGTGTTTAGGAATAGGGATCCTTGTTATGATGATTGAACCCCTATGTAGGTTTAGCAGAGGAGCTGGGAACATGTAATGCTCCAGTTATTTATGCTAAATATAAATGCAGAAAGAAACGCTGCTAGGAAATAGGGAATTGGATTCCAACCTTTTTTTTTTTGGTGAACCAACAGGCTAAAGCCAAGCCAAGACACAAACAAGAAAAAAAGGAAAAGAAACTAAGAGCTAACAGTACAGGGCACCAAATTTGCACCCATATCAGAATGCAGAAGCATGCTCAAACCAGAGTAGGTTATTCACATAAACTCCGTACATTTATCGTTTATGTTACTATCCCTTATCATCTCTCACACAAACTCTGTATCTAGCCCATGCTTTAAATTCACTCCACCATGAACAGTTGTCAAATCAATTTTATCCATGGTTTCTTATTCTCACTCACCAAAATGCTATAAACAATCTATATATTATTCTTTTGGCCAAACAAAATCTATAGATTATTCTCTCCTGTTATCTCCTAATTATTTGATGGTAATATTTGAAAATAAATTTAAAAAAAAAAAAAAACCATTGACAAGAACAACATTAGGCATCAAGACACTACTTGAAATAACCATAGTGATTAGTGTTTCTTTTGAAGTCATTCCTCCCTTCTCACATCTCACAGCTTAGCTTTATACTGGACCCATGATCGTGATTTAAACACTGGATAATTCCATTTATAGAGATTGACGTGATATTATTATATGGTGCTGAAACAAAACAAGAGCTCTTTCTCTAGAAATCTATATAATTGCAAACAATGATTGAATCACACCAGCAAGCATAAAGGGAAATGACTCTTGCTACCAAATATGGTGACAATCCCAGCTGCAGTTCTACCAGTCTACCAGTAGACCAAAATCTATTCTCACTATTCCACAGAAACATCCTTGAATGGTAAAATGGTAAAAGAAAAAGAAGATCTGCAGAATATGTTCGAGACTACCTCGATTTAGCCTTCAACTTACCTGGACATATGTTCTTTAGTAACTTAATGTAACTTTTCTTTATTAATTTTGTATATCATTTTTATTTTGGAGAAAAAGAAAAGTGACATCAATGCATCCATATATAAGACTCCTCCCAAAGAAATATTATAGATTCTAGTATCTATATAAAGAACCAGGGCCACTCAAAACGGAAAGTAACCAAAAATTAAAAAACCAGCATCTATGTACCTATAGCAAATACGCTTCTATGTATATATGGTCAACAGGCTAAGAAACATGTACCTTCTCAATATTTTCCATCATTATCCCCTTGACCTCAGTTATTTGAGCCTTCAATTTTGATAGTTTACTTATTTCTTCTGGATGGTTTATGCAATACTGCATGTGTTCTTTAAGCCTTGGCCTGTGTAACAGGATCAAAATACTCAAACACCATACTGCAGTGAAGAAAACTAAAACTTAGGACTATCCAGCATATACAAACCCAAATTCTCTGTCTAGATTATATGCAACGTTAAATCTGTCTTCAAATAAATCATCATCATCAGCAAGTGGATAAGCATCTTCATTCTTAATGCTTCCACCATAAAGCTGTTTAAAGTCATCCTTCACACGTTCAAGAAATACAAACGGCGTGCTCCTTCCAGCTGATTCATCTGCAACAACAAGGAAAACTGCACAGCAGAGAAACACTTCAGACAATGACATGAGAACCAACACTGGTAATACATACGAATAACTAAGAAGAATCAATACCAAATCCATTGTCTATGAGGAAGTTAAATGTGTGCCCATCACATGAGTATGTGTACTTGCTGCTATTTGAAGGCAGCTTCTGCAAGCATTGAACAGCAATTGTACTGAAATTTCCCGTATATGGCGTGTGCTCCGCTAGCACAACGGTTCCTTTTGCAACAAAACTGTAAATTAAACCCCTCTGACTCATATCCAAAAAGCTTCAGCACTCAAAACCAGCCCCTGAATGCAACAAAGACTTACCCAAGCTGTAAATCCACAATTCAATAAAGAGTAAAATTCATCCAAACAAAATGGGAAAAACCCATCAAATACCAGTCTCTATCTTAGCAACTACTTATAAATTAGGCCGTAATTTAGGTCAGAAGCTTAACCCACGACAAGTGCTAGCGAAGCAACCAAAGCATACAAATTCTAATTCACAAAGTTAAATTCACAAATTCGAATTGGTTAAACATAAAGTGAACTGATGCAACAAGAATTCTTACACTCAATCTACAAATTCAACGCAATCAAACTCAACAGCCCGTTTCCTCTCTGTTTCTCTATTTTCATGGGCAAGCAGAGAAAGCAAAAACCCAAATGAAAAAGGACCATACTTTAACGAAAATAATTGTAACAAAACTGGATCTAATAAGAAAATTTCCCAATCTAGGGAAACTTCAATTGTTGGAGAAGAATCAAAACATAAGAGTAAAAACAAAGAGATGGGCCAAGAGAGAACCTGGATTGAAAACTGCGAGGTTTGCTTCCTTCCTGTGCAATAATGGTGTCTTGATCGAAGAAGTCAGCAGTTTAAAGTTTTATCAGCCCGAAGCGTCGTGGTCGAGGCGAGGCGAAGAAAACGTGGAAGTGGAATCCTAATTGGTCAAATCATTTTTTGTTTGTATATATAAACGTGTATCTTAAGCAATGGGGGAAGTAAAGTAAAAAACTTTTTCACTATAAGCCCACATCCATTTTAATTATTTAAAATTTTAATTATTCACAATTTAAAAAAAAATTAAAACAGTAGTAGAGAAAATATTGACTAATTACTTAAAAAATAATAAGATATAATATAAAAATAATAATGACAAATTTAATCGACTCATCTAACTTCTAAACATATATTAATATGGATGACATTGTACTTCAATTTAAAATTACATTGGATTTCCTTATAAATGGATGAAAAATTAATTTATCACTATTTTTTAATTATTATATTAATATTAAGAACAAAAAATTTTTCTTTATTAAATATTAAATATGTTTAAAAATAAAATAAAATATTTATATATTATTAAACTTAAAAAAAGGTTAAGTTAATTAATCCTTAAGCTTACAAGTCATCAAAAATATTTTGGTCTTTTTTCTAAAAAAATAAGTTTTTTAAATTTTATTTAATGTATATTTTAGGATATTTTATTTATTTTCTATATCATTTTGAGCATGACACTCTATTTTAAGAGTATTAGAGGTAAAAAAAATTATAAAATATTATTATAGAATAGAATAATTATTAATTTTACTCAAATTTTAAAAACGATAAATGAGTAATTTTTCCATGTTCTTTCAATTCCAATTCTTTTATCGCTTCAAAAAATAACAAATGTTCTCTCTTAAGCAACTAGTAACAAATAATGAGGCATTCTTTTCTCATAGTAATTTTTTTACAAACTCATATATTTTTTAACCACATATTCTCTCGTTATCTTGTCTTTCTTAAATCATTTTATTACTTAATAAGTAATTAAAAAAATTGTGAGAGATTGTGAGAGGAGAGTTCCTCATAAAAAATTAGTTACAACACTTAAAAGCTTCTTCATAACAACATTTATGATTCAAACATGAGTAATGCAATTAAACAATTCTCACAATCTTTTTTCCTAATAATTTATTATTATTATTATTATTATTATTATTATTATTATTAATCTCATTTTACTATTTGATGAGTGATTAAGATTCGTTTATGAGAATTATAAAATGTTAATATTATAAGAGTAAACTTCATCTTCAAATAAAAGCTACAACTTTAAGTAAAAATAATTTATTATTTTCATATAAAATAATGAAAGAGTTTGGTCCATTTCCTAAAAGAACCAACTTCTTTAGTTTTACTCAAAATAAATTATTATTTTTTCTTTTGCAGGTGATGACATGGATGTTTCAGCCTCTAATCTCTTACAAATTATTTACGTTTCTCATTAATAGATTAATAGATAATAGCTAGTGACTTCAAAACATATTATTTATGTGAAATAAGCATAGGTGAGTCTTATCAATATTATTTTTGGAAAAATATTTTTTTGTAAAAATAATTTATCACAAGACTCAAGCTTTAAAATTCCTCAGGTCTTTTATGTCTAGTCTGTCTCCTTGTAGTAATGATTTTGAAAAGAAAAAAAAAAGCGTATGATTCTATTTGGATATTTAAAAAATTTTAATTATCGAATAAACTCAATTGCTAGATTGTAGTTTCAAATAAGATTATTTATATTTGGATATACATTTGTGGCTTGCATATACGTTTCGTTCATCCAAGAGGAGCAATGAAGGGAAGTTCAGTGAATAATTCACTCAATAGTTTAAGATCCAACAATTGAATTCAAATATGATTATATGTAATAGCTATAAATTTTGTGAAAGTTTTAATTAACGAGTCTTTATTCAGTGAATCAATAATGGTTAGCACTGTCAATTCAACTCCAGTTCGATGGGCCAGTCCATTTTTAGAGGGTTTAGGTCGGGTTCAGATATTGATTTTCAAGACCCGAATTTAAGTGGGCCTATAAGGGTCGGGCCTATTCTGACTGGGCTAATAAGGGCTTAGCCCGTTGGCCCGAATTTTTTTTTAATAATTTTTTTATCATAAATAGTATATGAATTAAACAACTTATCTTTAAATTTATATTAATTTTTTATCCTAATTAGCATATGAATTAAACGCATTTTTTTATGAATTATTTACAAATTTCTTTTTATCATAGTATTGTATTTAATTATTTAGAATATCTTAACTTATTTAAATCACACAATTTTTATTTAAACAATTACGTTTCTACTGTTGATTACATACAATATTATCCAGAGATCCATTATTAATGTAGACAGTACCCAATTAATGTATATATATATATTCGCTCTATTATTTGGTTATAAATTATAAGCTCAAATTTTTATTATGTGGTTTGATTTAAATGGTACGAGATTGAATAATTAGAGCCAATATATAAGTTGCACCATTATGACTTGTTAAAACTTCTTAAATACAATAATTATGTCATATAAATCAACACTAGGTATTCATAATCAATTTAGGCCATATATTTTAATTTTAATTATTTACAAATTTTTATATTTTATGATAACAAGGGAAGAAATCAAAGACACCAAACATTGTTGGTCGTAATTTGATTAATTTAGAATATGTATTTATTGATTTTTGTGAGTAATTTTTATATTTTATTATTATTTTTTAATTTTTTTATTATGTTATTTTAAGTCCATTTAGACCCTGAAGCCTTGGGGTGTCAGGTTAGGACTTTCAAATAGAGGCCCGACAAAAAAAAGGTATGGCCCGACCCAGCCCATTTTTTTTGTAGCCTAAGGAGGGTCGGTCAGGCCGAGCCAGCCCGTTTTGACAGTGCTAATAATGATGCATTTAAAAAGATAAAAAGAAATTTAGATAAATGATAGCTAATCAATCCTAAATACATAATGATATAAAATGACAAAATTATAGGGCGAAGGAGAATTAGTTTGTATTTAGGTATTATCATTTGACCACCTCAACATGCCTGCATTTGGATTTAGTTATAGGATTTGTGGCTAGCTGTCGAATGTTTTCTGTTGTTTTGGTCTCTTGGCATGATTCTCCAATCAAGATACTCTAATGTTTGAAACAAATTATTTATTCTAATATATATGTTTGGGAGGTGCAGGCCCGAAATCGTTATGAAGTATACTGTATATTCTTGCGTCACATAGGAGGAAGCATTATGGCGATAGTACTCTCCTTACCGAATATAGAAGGGTCTGATCAAAGACTATTATTCCACACATCCATTTGACCCAATGAATCAATATTCACTGTCCTCATTACCTCGCCTTCATTTATTTTTCCATTTATTCCTGATCATCTTCGTAAGTTCCATACAATATATAATCATATATTGCCTC
>JASKGM010045446.1:0-57388 GCA_034509205.1 Ceratonia siliqua
CAGTAGGCTAACTTTACCTTATTTTCTTGTTATGGTTCTAATAACTAGAAAGATACTTAACTTGCATAATTGATTTTCTAGTCCCACCATACTAGGACAAGAGTTTAGCTTTCGAATTTACAACTAATAGATTGAGTTACTGCTAGAACAGACATCAATGGTTGAAATTGACTTAAGAAACATACTGGGAGGCTAAACTATACAGATATGCCGTGGTTATGTGTGTTAATCAGTAGACCAAATCCAACATTTAGCTCACCCAAATTCGTTTGATTAGTTGTTTCAGTAAGGTAAGGGTCACAAATGCCTTAGATTCAGAAATTAGTGGAACAGGCGTACAACCCAAAGCAACAACCACTAATGAATCAAATTTAGAATTTGAAAGTTAGACAAGGCATTAAATTTAGAGGGCTTATCATCCCCTAAAACGAGAATGATATCCCCCAAATAGATTAGGCAAAACACCCAAACAGATTAGGCAAAACGTTCACAAAGTTCATGTATGTTCCTGGTAGCAAAAACCAACTTACACAGATGAAATGGTTAATTGCAGATTTCGGCTACAGCAGTGGGCATTTGGCAATGCTTTCACCTCTCAACGATGGCTAGAACGGCATCCCAACTACCGGTGGTTGAAGGCTAGATACGAATGTCGGCGACGGATTGCAGCAGCTTAAGGCGAAGGGAACATTTGCGGTTGACGATGGCGAGAAACCCTAGTCAGGCACGAACGTTGCTGTCGGTGACGAGGTGACCAACGGGAAAGGGTTTCATGGCGTAGCAGTAGGGGAGGAAGTAGGACTCTAGGGTACAGAAGAGAAGAGGCATCGAAGGGGTAGGTGTACCAGGGTGTTATAAGGAAGTGTGGGGGAGACGTTTTCGGGACATTGGTTACAGAGGGATTGCCGGTTACAGAGGGATTGTCACAGGGGAGAAGAAGAATTGAAAATCAAATAATTATTTGATTTTTTTTTTGGATGTTACAAAAGAAGCCCGGACTGAATCACTAGTGCCTACAGCACACCTCACTCAATATAACAATCGATCCTCAAAATCTAATAACAAGCAGTCCAAGCACAATTCCAACTAATACTTCAACTCTAGCTCCAATCAGTGTCCAACATAGGGATCGAATTACAATCAAGGCACCCATTATCAATGCAGGTTCAATGGTGGCAACTACAACAAACGTGGTCCATACAACAACTCAGGTCACAACTCCTCTCATGGTCCTCGCCCTCTGCCACGTTGCTAGTTCTGTGATCTCTAAGGCCATATCGCAAAATACTGCCCTCAGTTCATGACCAGGACCACCTCTCCTCAAGTCAACTATGCTGCCTCCACCACAACTATAACTTTGACACCTCCAGCCTCTCAATGGCTCCTTGACTCTGGTGTATCTCATCATGTCACCTCTGACCTACAGAAGCTTCATTTGCACTCCGAATATGAAGGACCTAATGAGGTCCTTATTGGTGATGGCTCAGGTTTAAAAATCACCCACACTGGCCATACAAAACTAATCACTCCTCACACCTCTTTTCATCTTAAAGATACTTTGTGTGTGCCCAATATAGCAACCAATCTCATCCCAGTCTCTAAATTTTGCAAACATAATAATACCTCAATTGAATTTCACCCTACTTATTTTCTTGTGAAGGATCGTTCAACCGGGGTGCCGCTGCTGCGAGGACCCAGTAATGGTGACACATACGCACTTTCATCCACCACTCAAGCATCAACACCACCCCCCAGACATGCTCTCACAGCCACTCGTACAACTCCTTATCACTGGCATGCTTGATTGGGTCATCCACATTCCCAAGTTCTTCAGTACTTAGTTTGTAATCATTCCATTCCCTGCATTGCACTAACTTGTCCCCCTGTTTTATGCTCTTCTTGCCAATGTAATAAAAGCCACCGATTACCTTTTAATATTTCATCAATTTAAAGCAAGGCACCTCTTGAATTCATATTTTCTAATGTTTGGGGACCTTCCCCTATTCCTTTAGTTGATAACTATCGCTATTACTTACTACTAGTTAACCACTATAAGCATTATATTTGGATCTATCCTATGAGATCCAAAACAAAAGTTACGCCCATCTTTATTCAATTTCAATCACAAGTTGAAAATAAACGTAACTCTAAAATTCAAACACTTTATACTGATGGAGGCACTGAGTTCTTAAAACTGTAGCCACACTTCACTCGACATGGCAAAGCCCACCAAGTCTCCTCTCCTTACACACCACAACACATAGGCTTAGCTGAAAGACGTCATAGATAGCTTGTTGAATGGGACGAACCCTTCTCACCCATGCCCATCTTCCTGCCCCCTACTGGTCTCATGCCCTCCAACATGCCACCTTTCTCATCAATCGTCTTCCCTCCTCAGTCCTTACCAACAAAACTCCCTTAGAATGTCTCTATGGTCAGTCTCCTAATTACCTTTACCTTTAAATCTTCAGTTGCACCTGCTCCCCATGGCTTCAACCTTATGCCACCGCTAAGCTTCATCCAAAATCTCGACCCTGTATCTATCTTGGTCTCTTTCCCCAACACCATGCCCCAAAATGGTTCGACCCTTATTCTTAGCGACTCTTCCTGTCTCACCATGTTAAGTTTGATGAACATCATTTCCTTTATTCCCTATCCCACACCGACAGGGCTTCTCAAATAGACATCCTTAACAACCACTTTGCCTCACCACAACAGCTTCATCATACACTTAGTCTGCCCACACCCACCACTTCCGCTAATACCCCTCCGCCACCTGACCCATCTGCACGTGACCTTCCCCAGGCACCTCTCGTAGTAGTGCAGCAACCTCCTGCACCCCAGGTACGCACCCACCCTATGGTTACTCATGCAATGAATAATATTCACAAACCCAAAACCCTCTTTCAGGTTACTAAGCATCCTGCTCCTTTCTCTCTGGAGCCATCCACTGTCAAACAAGCTCTTGATGACCCTAATTGGCGCACCACCATGTCAGAGGAGTTTACTGCTCTACATCAACAAGGTACCTAGTCCTTAGTTCCTGCTCACAGTGCCACCAACATTATTGGCTGCAAATGGGTGTTCTGTATCAAACGCCACCCTGATGGCACCATTGCCCTCTACAAAGCCCGTCTTGTTGCTAAGGGCTTCCACCAACGTGTCGGCATTGATTACTCTCATACATTTAGTCCGGTTGTCAAGCCTACCACTATTCATCTTGTGTTCACCATTGCTGTTTCAAATGGCTGGCCTCTGTGACAACTGGACGTTAACAATGCCTTTCTTCATGGCTCTCTCACTGAAACCGTATATATGCATCAGCCCTCAGGGTTTGTTGATCCTGAGCGCCCCACTCATGTCTGTAGGTTACACAAATCCATTTATGGTCTTAAACAGATGCCCCGGGCTTGGTACTCCACTCTCTAGCACTTTCTTCATCAACTTGGCTTCACCCACTCCAAACTTGATCACTCTTTATTTGTTGATCACACGGTATCCACGATTCTTTACATCTTGTTGTATGTTGATATCATCGTCATTGGGAACAATCCAGCTGCTATCTCCTCCTGCATCCAGGCCCTTGCCACTCAGTTTTCTATTAAAGATCTTGGTAATCTTCATTACTTTCTTGGCATTGAAGTCATTCCTTCACCATCAAGCTTGTTTCTCACCCAACACCACTACATTCGGGATCTACTCCAGCGCACCAACATGCTCGATGTCAAAGAAGTCACCACACCCATTGCCACATCTTCCTCGTTGACTTTCCATGATGGCTCAGCTCCCTGTAATCCATCTGAGTTTCGTAGTGTCCTTGGCACTTTTCAGTATCTCTTATTCACTCGACCTGACGTGGCATTCACTGTCAACAAGCTTGCGCAATACATGCATAAGCCCACTGTTCTGCACTGGGTTGCCGTAAAACGCCGCCTTCGCTATCTGAAAAACGCTATGTTCCATGGGCTCCTCATCCGTCACACTCATAATCTCAAATTGACTGCCTTTAGTGACGCTGACTGGGGAGGCAATAGAGATGATCTTCGGTCCACCTCTGATATTTTATATACATTGGTGGCACTCTCATCTCATGGAGGTCCAGCATACAAAAATTTGTTGCGCATTCATCCACTGAGGCTGAATATCGCTCCCTTGCCACTGCTGTAGCTGAGCTAGCCTGGATCCAATCTCTTCTTCATGAACTCGGCATCACCATTCCTCATCCGCCAACACTCTACTGTGATAATATGGGTGCCACCTGCCTTAGTCTAAATCCCATCCTTTATAGTCGAATGAAATACATCGCCATTGATGTCCACTTTATCCGCAATAGAGTTCAACAGGGCCATCTCCATGTTGCTCATGTTTCCACTAAGGATTAGCTTGCAAATGCACTCACCAAACCACTCTCTCGCCAATGTCTTCTCTACCTTTGGACTAAGATTGGTGTCTTTGATGGAACCACCATCTTGCGGGGGCGTGTAAAGGATAACCCTTTGACAAAGTCCTCTCATGCAGTACTGCAACAACCACCCATGCAATCCAAACTTACTCCAGATCATAAGCTCAACTAACCAACTTTTGAATGTAAATCATTGTACAGTCTAACACAAATACTAAGTCTCCTTACACTCTTGGACTCTTGTACTCTCAGTGTATATATACTTAATTTATTCATCCAAACCTAGTGTGATGAAATAATATAGTGCATTATCCTCTTTCATTATTTTCCTATAATATGCAACAAGTATTTGAGTAATTGAGTTTATCTAATGAGTAATTGAGTCTAACTAAAAGTGTAAATAAATAAATTAAATATAAATTAAATATTTAATTAATATAAAAAAGTTAATAAAAGAATATTTATAAAAATTCATTAAAAAGTTTGTTACCAGGAAGTACATGTAGGCAAGACGTTTATCCACTTCAACATTTCTGTTATCTCTAGTTTAGTAAGCTAACGTAAGGATTATTTTGATGACATAAACATTTTAAAAATAAGGGATAATTTTTAAAGAAAGTGTATATATATTTGGAATTCTAAAATGTTATTTCACTTTATTTTTTTAAAAGATTGGGATTTATGCCCTTTAAAAAATTTGAATCCTGCTCAGAGTGACATTTAATCTTTTCTGAAGTACTTATAAATAAATAAATAAGTATATATATATATATAATATAATATAATATAATATAAAATGTGTAAATAAGTGCAATGGATTGCTTGGAAATATTATGGTTTTTAATTTTATTTTTGAGTATATAGTAAATTTTTAAAAAAATTGTATTATAGTTTTATATAAAATATGGTTACATCATCTATTACATCTTCCACACAAAAAAGAGAAAAAAGAAAAAAAAAAACAAAAACAAAAAGAGATGAATTTTGATATAATACCTTAAGCTTATTTATTCATTGAGTTGGAAGTCTGAAACTTTTGAAACTTTATTTATGATGTGATACGTGATAGACCTAGGGTAGAACCACTAGGTGCACCTAGGTTGCAACCTCTCCAATGAGTTGATTAGGATGAGATTCATAGTATGGAATTGACCCATATGTTGAGTTGTCCTAGAGGAAGGTATGACTCGTCACTCCCCCTCAACTGAGTTGGTCACGTAGGAGCCTTCTTGGTTGAATCAGTTCTAGAGGAGTAACCCTACGGTTGAGTTGGTCACAAGGGCTGAGTGTAAAGTCAATGAATTATACAGTTTTAGTTGGGGTTCTCACATGGAACTAAAATGGATCTTGGAAAAAAATGAAATATTGAATGATATCTTTATGTGATACTTAATTTGAAGAAGCATAATTTGTGTTCTCATGGACTATATAATTAATTACATTTTTAGTTTACCTCCCAAATGAACATGTTATTTTACCATAATATAGTTTTGATCATGAATAAATTTGATCTCCAATTTGATTCGTCCTTATAATTAATTTTAAAAATTATCAAATCATTCTTGTAAGGAATTTGGGAGGCCAAGTATCCCTGGGTAAGTTCTCTAGTTATTGAGTACCATGACTCGCCTTTTTATTTTCCTAAATTTTTTTTTCAAACCAAGTAGTTGTACTTTGACTCTAGAACCTCCTGCACATTTAGAGCCTGCTAACTGAGAGTGGTAGGCAATCCCTCAACTAGTGGTGGAGTAGACTGATGTACAAATTTTAAATGCACATAAATGTACGAATCACAAATAGTATAGTGAAAAGTTTACCTCAATGTCAATCTCACAAGGAATTGTAATAGTCTAAATTCTTAATTATTTTTGTTTAAAACTAAATTTACCAAATACTAAAATTAAAACAAAACAAAATAAAACCCCAAGGGAACAAAATTAAAAGAAACAAAATAACAGAAGACAAAATAAATTAAAATAAAATAAAGTGAACAAAAGAAAGTAAAATCCTAATCATTTTAACCCAATTATTATGAATGCTCAAAATTAATTAATTAAACTAAACTAAACTAGAAGAATGCAAAAATAACTAAATGAAACTGAATTAAATCATATGAAAATTAATGTGGTTTAGCTAACTAACCAATCATGTATTGAAATATTAGGTGGATTAAACTAAAATTCTTAAATTGAGATTATTGATTTTTCTCACTAAAACTAGAGAACTCAGGTGATCACAGATAACACTCACTTACAATCAACTATTTAATTTCTTTGATCTAGATAATTATTTAGATAATTGGATTTAACACAAAGAAAAACATACAACCATATAAATTAAATTAAATCAACGAATTTAATTTAAACTCTTGTTCAAGATAACTCAATTAAGTTAGATGATGTGTCTAACATCTAATTCTCATATCCAAATTTTAATCACAAATAAGAAATGATCATTCCACTATTTATAATTAAACTGGATAAAGAACAATGGACAATAAATAATCTAAATGTGTATTAAAAACAATCCATTAAAATATTCAATACATTCCTGGTAGCTAACTAAACACCTACAATATGTTTATCCTCTCATAATTAAATTCAAACCAATGAACTCAATCACAAAAATTCCAAACATATTGCAAAAACACAAAATAGAAATAAAAGGAAAATAAAATGAAAGTAATAGATGGAAAAATTTTTCCCCTACAGCAACAAGAATGTCGTAAAGGTGGCTTCAACTAGCTCCAACGAGAGTGAAGAAACGAGATGGAGAGCTCGCAGATGATGTCTTCAACCAGCTAACAGAGAGACTTTCATGGAGAGATGGGAGAGCCTTTCAAGGAGGAGGTGTAGGAAGGAATAAAGAAAAAGAATGGAAAGATGGATCCCTCCAAAAAGTGAAGTTAGGAGCTCCTCCTTTTTCTTGTGAGCAACAGGAGCTCCTCCTTTTTTTTTTTTGTACGGTACTTCATGTCTTTCTTGAACATTCTTACAAACAACACAAAAGAAAACTCAAAGTAATCTAATTCTAAAATAAAACACATAAAAAGAATAAAAATATAGCAAAATAATAGGATATTGATTTATCAAATTCTCCAAAACCTAAATTTTGCTAGTCCTTAAGCAAAACAAAAAGAAAGAGAAAATGTTAAATTTTAAAAACAACCTAAAAAGAAAGCTTGAAAATATTTTATGCCTTAATTCTCAATGCGACAAATAATTAAATATTTTATACACAATTTCATATTTCAATGCTCAAAATATATCCCCATTGATTTCCCCTAAACCTGGTGCCAAAAATCTTAATTTGCTTTGACTCTAACTCTCACATATTCACTCATTAAAGCACATTGATCCTAGGTTTCCAATCACTCATCAAGCATATATGAATAGAAGTTATATAAACAAGAAATAGCAAATATAAATTCGCATATGAAAATAAATATAATCAATAACCACTAAGATATTCACAAAATATATCTCATGAAAGGAATCAAATATTAGGATTATAAAAATACCACACTGCCTATATCATATTTTAATCAAACTCCCTAAGCAAGAAATATCAAGTATGTGCTTATGAATAAATGAGGACTTGACTTCATGGAATTGCTAGAGCATCACTTGTACCATAACATTCACATCCTTTAAAGAAATTGGAATCTCTTCTATCTATATTTTTCTTTTCTTTTCGTTATATATATGTACCAAAGACGGTTTTGCTATATATATATATATATATATATATATATATATATATTAGCACAAGAATTCAATTATGAGGTAGAATAGAAAGATAAACACATACTCAAATTCCCTACTCAAGTCATGTAACTTAAATAATGAAAATAAACATGATTCTTTAATTAATATATAAAATCCTAACATTCAATACAAAGCTTATAGAGATCATCTAACAATTAGGATCATAATGATGAGTGTTTAAAGAATAGAAAGAAATTAAGTCTCGTAATAAAATGCTTCAGGCTTAAAGAACTCACAAGGTAATCTCCACTATTTGATTCTCAATCACCAAATTCAAGTTTATCTCAGTTTCAACATCCAGAGCACAATTTATGGAATATGAATATGCATCAATCTTCATAAGAAGCTTTGAGAGTGTTAAAGAAAATAAACACAGAGTGTATAAAAGACTTAATTATTCACCAAAAAGCAAATTAAAGCATTTTTCTTAATTACACCTCCAAACCTAAACTAAACATTGTTCTCAATGTGTGAAATAAAGCATGTGTTTAGCAGGTAACAATTATGTGAGAAACTGAAAAAAAAATGCAAAAAAATATAAAGGAAAAGATACTACCAAATATGAGTGGGTTGCCTCCCACCGAGCACTTTCTTTAATGTCTTAGCAAGACACAACATGTTCCTAGTTAAGGAGGGTTATGCATCTCGATGCACTCAACATTCTCTTTTTCTTGAACTCCTTCCAAATAAGGCTTCACACGATGCCCATTCACCTTCAATGTTTCTTGAGTCCTTGGATTGAATAGCTCCATTGCTCCATGGGAAAAAAATTTGGACCATTGAGAATGGTCTACATCATTTTGACTTCAACTTACTTGCAAACAATTTAAAATGAGAGTTAAACAAAAGAACTTTCATTCCAGGAGAAAGAGACTTACGAAGTAGGCCTTTATCATGATAACGCTTAGTGCATTCTTTGTAAATCTTAGCATTCTCATATGCTTTATCCCAATCTCTTCTAACTCACTAAGTTCAAGCAACCACTTCTATCCTACTTTTCCCATGTCCATATTTAGTTCCTTAATGACCCAACATGCCCTGTGCTCAAGCTCAATAGGCAAGTGACATGCCTTTCCCAAAACCAATCTATAGGTGCTTATTCCAAGGGGTGTTTTGTATGCAATGCAATATGCCCACAAAGCATCATTTAGCTTAGAGGTCTAATCCTTCCTTGAAGGTCAAATCGTTCTTTCCCAGATGCCCTTGATTTGTCTATTTCTAACCTTAACTTGCCCAGAAGTTTGCGGGTGATATGGAGTTGACACCTTATGAGTGATGTTATATTATTTTAATAACCTAGCAAAGAGTTTATTGCAAAAGTGCTTTCTTCCATCACTGATTATGGTCCTAGGTGTCCCAAACCTGCTAAATATCAAATCCTTCAAGAATTTTATAACACAATTAACATCATTAGTTTAGGTGGGTATACCTCAACCCATTTGGACACATAATTAACAACAATTAGGATGTATTTAAAACCAAATGAAGGTGGAAAAGAACCTATAAAATCAATTCTCCACACATCAAATAGCGCAACAACAAGGATATTTGTCAAAGGCATCTCATTCCTTTTGCTAATACTACCACTCCTTTGACATTTATCACAACGCATACAAAAGTTATGAGCATCTTTAAAAAGAGTTGGCCAATAAAAATTATACTGCAATACTTTGAGGGTAGTTTTCTTACCACCAAAATGACCCCCACAGTGAAATTCATGGCAAAAGGCTAGAATGCTTTGTTGCTCATCCTCGGCTCATCCTCGGGCACACATCTACGGATGATTTGATCTTGACCAAGTTTGAACAAATAAGGCTCATTCTAAAAGTAGTGCCAGCAAGAAGACAAGAATCTCTTCTTTTCCTGAAAATGGAGGTTAGACCTCAATATACCACAAGCAAGATAATTAACTATATTAGCATACCAAGGCTCATACCCCACAACAAATAATTGCTCATCAGGAAAAGTTTCAACAATGGGGTCCTCTTCTTTATGCTCATGTATGCCACAATTTGAAATTATCCTAGAAAGGTGATCAGTAACAACATTCTCACTACCTTTCTTACCCCTTTTCTTTATATCAAATTATTCCAAAAGCAAGGCCCACCTAATTAGTCTTGGTTTGGCATTTGGCTTAGTTAATAAGTATCTCAATGCTGCATGATTTGAATGCACAATAACTTTAGATCCTACTAAATAATATCTAAATGTTTCTAATGCAAAAATAGCAGCCAAAAAGTCTTTTTCAATAGTGGAATAATTGAGTTGGGCGCCATTAAGTGTTGTACTAGTATAATAAATCACATGTAAGCACTTATCCATTCTCTGCCCCCAAAACAACCCCTATAGCATAATCAGAAGCATCACACATAATCTCAAAGGGCAATACCCAATCAGGTGGCCATAATAATAGGTGTTGATGTTAATTTTTCTTTCAAAGTATTAAAGGCAACAAGGCAATCATCATAAAAAAAAAAAAACAAAAGGAACATCTTTAGGCAACAAATTACATAGAGGATGACTTATTTTAGAGAAATCTTTAATAAATCTCCTATAGAAACCTGCATATCCCAAAAAAATCCTAATTCCCTTAACTGAAGTAGAAGGTGGCAATTTAGCAATCAAATCAATTTTGGCCATATCAACTTCAATACCTTTACTAGAAATCACATGCCTTAATACAATACAATGTTGAACCATAAAATGATATTTTTCTCATCTAAGTGTTAAATTGCATTCAATTCATCTTCAAGCACCAAAGTTGAATTATGCAAACAATTATCAAATGAGGTTCCAAAAACAAAAAAATCATCCATGAATACCTCAATGAATTTCTCCACCATATCCGAAAAGATTGATATCATGCATCTTGAGAATGTGGCGAGAGCATTGCATGAGCCAAACGACATCATTTTGAAAGCAAATGTCCCAAATAGGTAAGTGAAAGGTGTCTTTTCTTGATCTTCTGGCTTAATCGGCACTTGATAATAACCTGAAAGACCATCAAGAAAATAGTAAAAATCATGTCCTATCAATCTTTTAATCATCTGATCAATAAAAGGAAGTGAAAAATGATTTTTTTTTGTAACTAAATTTAACTTCCTATAGTCAATGCACATTCTCCATCCTGTAATCATCCTAGTTGGCACTAACTCATTATTATCATTTCTCACCACAGTGATGCCTGATTTCTTAGGTACAATAAGGACTAGACTAACTTAACGGCTAATAGAAATAGGGTAGATGACTCCTACGTCTAAGAGTTTTAGAACCTCTTTTTCCACTACATCCTGCATGATAGGGTTTAGCCTCCTCTAAGCTTCTCTCATAGGTTTGGCATCGTCCTCTAATATAATCTTATGCATGCATATAACTGGACTAATACCCCTTATCTCACTTATACTCCAACCTATGGCTTTCTTAAGTCTGCTAAGCTCCCTCACAACTCTCTCCTTTTGAGTTTGAGTCAAAGTAGATACAATAATAGCAAGATATGTGTCACCTGCCCAAAAATATATACTTAAGGTGCTTCGGTAATTCTTTAAGTTCGAGCTGAGGTGGAGAAATCTCTTCCTTAGGTAAGGACCTCGATAACTCTAAAGGTTTGCTATGCTCTTCTTGTGATGGAATAAGTGGTGCTTTATCCAGTCGTTCATGATAACCCTTAGTATCTTCTTCAAGTGTTTCCTATACCCTCTCAATAGTGAGAGCAAACTCAAGTTCATCCTCTGTCTCTTCCTACAAATAAGTGTCAAAAATAAGTGAATCCAAATAATCAATGAAAGAATACTTATCATAAGTAGAAATAGATGGAAGTGGTAAGGAATCGAACACTTTGAACTATATAGTATCTCCCAAGATTGTCATTGTTAATTTCTTTTGGTGGACATCAATGACTGTCTTGGTTGTTGCCATGAATGGACTACCAAGAAGAACAATTTGCTCCTTATCTTTAGATGGGGTGCCTTCCATCTCCAGGACCACAAAGTCTACAGGCACTATAAGTTTGTCAACTTACACCAAAATGTCTTCAACTATGCCCATTCGGATATTTAATCGACCTATCAGCAAGTTAAAGGGACATAGTTGTAAGTTGCAGGTCCCCCAAACCTAGTTGCATGTATATCAAATATGGCATTAAATTGATACTTGATCCTAAGTCAAACATGGCTTTAGTGATCATCTTGTCTCCCATAGTGATGCTTATGTTGAAGCTTCCTGGATCCTAAAGCTTAGAAGGCAAGTCTATTGAAGCACTGCAATAGTAACTTTTGAGACCATAACTTTCTCATTTTTCTCATATTTCCTCTTCTTGGTATTGAGTTCCTTGAAAAATTTTGCATATAAAGGAATATTCCTGATAACATCCAAAAGAGGCAAGTTAATATTAACCTTAGAAAGCATGTCAAAAAGTTTAGCAAATTGCTTATCCTTTTTGTCTTCGCTTAAACAGTTTAGATAAGGAATTGAGGGTCTGTAGGGATCAGCTGCCTTATAGAGCAAATGGGAAGGAAGAGACTTCTCTTTGTTGTTCTCAAACTGATCAGAAGATTAATGGTCCTTGGCTTGACTTTCTATGGGAATTTTCTACTCCTTTTGCTCCATAGTTAAATTTCCTGCATGAAGTGGTAAAACATCATAACGTTCATCATCAAAACCTTTATTAATAATTTTACCACTTCGAAGGACTGTGACTGTCTTCGCCTGCTTAGGTTGACTAGCCAACTTTCCCTTATGATGGCCTTGTAATTGTTCTACAATTTGCCCAGCTTATATCTCTACCCTTTTCACTGAAGCCTCTAAGGAATCCAACTGTTGGTTATGTCTCTAATGATTCTCTCTACTAACTTGAATAAAGGCACTCGAGTTTTCTTCTAAGGTAGGTTTCCTGGGTTGATTGGGTGGTCTGAGTTAACCATGATATTGATTTGATCCTGAGTTCTGAGCATATCCTAGATTATTGCTCGTCTTTCAAGAGAAATTAGGATGATTTCTCCATCTAGGATTGTATATATTGGCAAAGGGATCATTTCTCTGCCTTGGTTGGTAGAACCCCATCAAATTCACTTGTTCTTGTCCACCACCTGCATAAGGATCAAAAAACAAAGAGCAAGTTATAGCACCATGCCCAAAATTACCACAAACTCTATATACCTCATGATTAGGCATGTTCTGAGTAGAGAAGAGTTTGACTTGCTTAGTTAATTCTGCCATTTGTAGGGCCATCTCATTGTAGGAGCTTAATTCATTAACTCCAGCTCTGATTCCTCTAACACTCTTTTGTTGGGAATTAGCACCCAATATCTCATAAGTTTCCTTTGCCATTTTTTCTCCAATAGCCCTCCAGCTACATTGTCAAATGTGTATTGACACTGTAGTGTTAAGCCATCATAAAAGAATTGGTTCTGGAGCTGAAGTGGGTAATGATGGTGGGGACACTGAATTAGAAGCATTTTGAATCTCTCTCATACTTCATTAAATGGTTCTCCCTCCATTTGAGTAAACGTGGCAATCTCTGTTCTCAACTCAATAATCATTTGATGAAAGTAGAATTTCCCCATAAATTTGTGCACACTGCTTCTCATGTAGTCAAAGAACTAGGTGGAAAGGTCATCAATCATGCTTTAGCTCTATCCTTTAGTGTATAGGGAAAACATCATCCTGAGTTGGTCCTCATTAAGTCCTTGTAGAGGAAAAGTTTGTACTGTTAGGTAGAAATCCCTAATGAAATTCAAAGGGTCTTAATTAGGAATACTATAAAAGTAAGGCAACATAGAGTAAATGATATTTTTAAGCTCATAATTTCTTGTAGCTTCCCCCAACTGGATGGAAGATGTAGCAATGCCAATGATTAGCCTTGTATATTCTTTCATCATCATTTGCCTCTCAATTGCTTCTAATCTTTTGGATTCCATGTTAACTATTTCCTCTTCTTCCATAGGATGTAACTGATTTGCTATAGTCAATTTCTTCAAGCCCTTAGTTGCCCTATGGATGTTGTTTATTAGAGGCACAAGTTCTCTCCATGGGGATCTTTTACCTTGATGCACAAAATAAAAACAAAGAAATTATTCTACTTAAAAAAATTAAAAATTAAAACAATGCACTCAAAATCTAAAAATAAAAACACTAAAAATACTAAAAGTGTAAAACCAAATAAAAATAAAAGCAATAAACAAAGAAAACAAAAACAAAACAAAAACAAAATAAAAAACAAAACACTCAAAAATAAGAAACTTAATACCAAATAAAACAATTAAAGAAATTTAAACGCAAATTCCTAAGCAACGGCCCTAAAAGTTTATGTGCACATTTTAAATGCTCATAAGCGCATGAATAATAAATAATGTAGCGGAAAGTTTAACTTGAGGTTGATCTCACAAGGAATTGTAGTGGTCTAAATTTTTAATTATTTTCGTTAAAAACTAAATGTACCAAACACTAAAAATAAAACAAATAAAAATCAATCCTAAGGGAACAAAATAAAATAAAAACATAAGACAAAATAAAATAAAATAAAGTGAACAAAAAAAATAAAATCATAAACACTCTAACCCAATTATTATAATTGCTTAAAATTAATTAATTAAACTAAACTAAACTAAAATAAAGTAGAAGAATGCAAAAATAACTAAATGAAACTGAATTAAATCCTATGAAAATTAATGGGGTTTAGGCAACGAATCAATCTTGTATTGAAATATTAAGTGGATTAAACTAAAATTCTTAAGTTGAGATTATTGATTTTTTCCACTAAAGCTAGAGAACTCAGATGATCATAGATAACACTCACTTACAATCAACTAATTAATTTCTTTTATCTATATAATTATTTAGTTAATTGGATTTAGCACAAAGAAAAATACAAAACCATATAAATTAAATTAAATCAATGAATTTAATTTAAACTCTTATTCAAGATAGTTCAATTAAGTGCAGATGATGTGTCTAACACCTAATTTTTATATCCTAAATTTTCACAAATAAGAGATAATATCTCCACTATTTATCATTAAATTGGATAAAGAACAATAAATAATAAATAATCTAAACTTGCATTAAAAAAAATACACTAAAATATTCAATACATTCCTGGTAGAACTGTCAAAACGGGTTGGGCCCGCTGGGTTAGCCCGCCCAGCCTGCCAAAAATGGCGGGCTGGGTATGAAGATTTACAACCTGCCAACCTGCCAATTTCCCCCCTTTTCCCTTGTTTTTTCAGCGGGTTGGCGGGTTGGCATTTTCCAGCCCTCCAATTTGGCGGGCTGGCCCGCCCCGCCCCGTTTAAAGGGCAGATTGATGTCAAAATGGCCCGCCCCGTGTGACAGTACTAATTCCTGGTAGCTAAACTAAACACCTATAATATATTTAGTCTCTCATAACTAAACTCAAACAAATGAACTCAATCACAAAAATCCCAAACATATTGCAAAAACACAGTAAAAATAAAATGAAAGTAATATATTGAAATTTCTTCGCTTGTAGCAACAAGAATGGCATAAAGGTGGCTTCAACTAGCTCCAACGAGAGTGATGAAACGAGATGGAGAACTCACAAAGGACATCTTCAACCAGCCAGCAGAAAGACTTTCATGGAGAGATGGGAGAGCTTTTCAAGGAGGCGGTGTAGGAAGGAAAAAAGAAAAAGAATGGAAAGATAGATCTCCCAAAAAATTGAAGTCTGGAGCTCCTTTTTCTTGTGAGTGGTGGGTATTTGTGACTCTTGAGCTTAAGGCTTCCAAAAGCCATCTCCAAAACGACGTAGTTTTGGATATCTTTTTTTTTTGGGAAATTTTTTTTTAAATTTTTATTTTTATTTTAACGTAATTCAAGACTCTCTTAAGCATTCCTGCAAACAACACAAGAAAACTCAAAGTAATCTAATTCTAAAATAAAATGCACAAAAATGAATAAAAATTATAGCAAAATAATAGGATAAATATTGATTTATTATGGACCTGGATAGTGAGTGGACATGTTCGCTAGGGACTGCATTTTGTTGATTTTTGTTATATATCAACCTTGTATACCGTAAATGTTTATTTTTCCACATTGCAGTTATGTTTTGATGTGTTTGAGTTCTCTATTTGCTTGTTGGTTAGCCGTGTAGGCCGTGTGGTTTTGTGATGTATTTGAACATGTTGGTGAGGTTTATGTATACCCCTGGATATCTATATTTCAAGGGAGGTTTTGCCAAATTTTTGTGAAAGCTGTACGAAGGTCCTTGGCAAATTAAAACCCATTATTTAAATTTCCTACTGTGTTGTCTCCAGTAATGGTGTATCGTCTTAATAAGCTGGTAGGATGCCTCTCGATCGGGGCACGACAAAGTTGGTATCAGAGTATGGTCTAGGTTTGTGGTTAGGGCATATAGAGGTTTCCAACATGTTTGCGTTATGGGTGACTATAAACTTAACTAGTGATAGGTGCGCCTGAGAGCACATATCATTAGCAAATGGTTAGAACCTATCCCGAGTTACTTCAATTATCCTTATTTTTCACCTAAATTGTGTTAATATCATGTTATTTATGCACTAAATTTTGTATTACTTATTTTATAGATGATGCCTCCGAGAACATAAGACATCAAGGGGTTGTGGCATCTGAATAAGCCTCCACCAGACCTGAAACCGTACCTAGAGGTCGGAGTAAGCCTAGGGGTCGAGGGAGACCCCGAATTCATCCTCCTCCCTAGGTAGTGGAAAGTTTCCCCACTCCTATTCATGCCCTTCTAGTTGAGGCTACAGTTTTAGAAAGGGCTCAGGATATTCGTCAGATTCTTCGTACTTTAATTGATGTGATAGCCTAAGCAAATACACCATCTCTTTCAATGAATAATGCCAACTCCTTCAGCTCCTCCCACTACATCCACTCCTGTAACAGCTCCTTCCACCCTTCGAAACTACCTTCAGGAGTTTCACAAAATGAAGCCCCATTGATTTTTTGGGATTGAATCTACATTTAATCGCTGGCAATTTTAGGAATAGGTGGAAAATCTATGGAGAATTCTTGACCACTCAGAAGTGATAGATGTGAGAATGATGGGGTTACAATTAGACAGTTCTGTGGTAGATTGGTATTGCAACCGGCAGGAAAAGGGATTGCCGAAGCAACTTGCAAATGCTTGGGCTTCTTTAAAAACTGCTTTCCTCCAACAATTCCTCCCTAAGGGTGAGAGGGAAGCTAGAGCTCAAGAGTTTCTTTCTCTTTGAAAAAATAGAGACATGTTAGTTTCAAAATATGCTACCAGATTCTTAGGTTTGTCTCAGTTTACACCTCATGCTATTCTTATAGAGAAAGAGAAAGTTAGATGTTTTGTGTATGGACTTGTAATTGTTTACTTTAGTGCTATTCCTATTACAGATGATAGTAATTATAAACATGCATATAACTAGGCAATTGAATTAGAGAACCTTTTAAAACAAAGCATTTGGATGAACAAATGCCTCCACTAGCAAGAAAATGGTTAGATCTGAGTCCATCCTCCTAGAGCACCTTCCACATAGAGCACACTTCCTCCTTGATGTCTAGACAGGAGTTTTCATTAGTCGACCATTAGTGAGTATACCTCTGGGAGGAATCACTTTTTACCCGCTGCACCTCCACGATCCTCACCGATATGTAATACTTATGGAAGAGTTCATCTAGAGACGCGTCGTGGAATGAGAAGTACTTGTTATACATGTGGACAACCAAGCCACTTGTGAAAAGAATGCCCATTGAACCCGTACCTTTTAAAGGTGGCAGAGCTTCAGCAGAACATAATACCATACCATCATCATCAGTTGCATCGACCCAGTCCCCTGCTCAGCCAGCTAGGGGTGTAGGTAGAGGGACAGTAGGTCGAGGTCGTGGCAATAATTTTAGGGTATAAGCTCGAATATTTGTACTGACAAAACTGGATGCCATGTCTTCGAATACAGTTGTGACATGTACTCTGATAGTGGAAAATCTTTCCGCTCTTATATTGTTTGACCCTGGAGCAACACATTCATTCATATCTAATCCTCTGATACCTAGATTGAAGAAAACTATTACTTCATTAAATTCTCCTTTAGAAGTATCTACGCCCTTAAAGGAGACATTAATTGCCTCGGATGTGATAAAATCATGTTCAATTGATGTAAACGGTGAATAGTTGTCTGCATATTTAATTATTCTAAACATGTATGGTTTTGATGTGATCCTGAAAATGGATTGGCTTATAAGTCATCATTTTTTAGTATATTGTTTTGATAAGACAGTGAAAATATTTTATTTTTATTTGGGAGAGAATTGATTGTAATTCAAGGAGAAAGGAGCGATGTTCCTATAAATCTCATTTCTGCCTTGGGTGCATGACAATTGTTAAGAAAGGGGTGTGAGGCTTACTTAGCCTTCATTCGCAATGTTGATAGTCGAGAGCTTAAGTTAAAAGAAGTTTTATGGGAAATGAATTTGCAGATGTTTTTCCAAAAAAATTATCGAGACTCCCACCGCAAAGGGAAATTGAATTTTGTGTTAACACTTATCCGGGGACAACCCCAATTTCTCTTCCTCCCTATAGAATGACTCCTAGTAAACTTAAGGAGTTAAGGACTCAGTTGCAAGAATTACTATATAAGGGGTTTATCCGCCCCGGTATCTCTCCCTAGGGGCGCCGGTATTATTTGTTAAGAAGAAGGATGGGTCCTTGAGATTGTGCATTGATTATTAGCAGTTGAATAAGATCACATTGAAAAATAAATATCCACTTCCTCGAATTGATGAATTTTTTTGATCAATTACAAGGAACTCAGTATTTCTCAAAAATAAATTTACGCTCTAGGTATCATCAACGCTCTAGGTATCATCAACTCAGAATTAGGGAGGAAGACATTCCTAAGATCACTTTTAGAACTAGATATGGTCATTATGAATTTCTAGTAATGTCATTTTGGTGGAACAGCCTTCATGGATCTTATGAACAAGGTGTTTCGATTGTTTCTAGATCGGTTTGTAATAGTGTTTATTGATGTCAAATTGGTATATTCCAAAAGAAAGGAAACGCATACTCAACATTTAAGAATGGTATTACAAACCTTGAGAGGACACAAACTATACGCGAAATTTTCAAAATGTGAATTTTTGCTCCCACAGGTGACCTTCTTGAGACACGTAGTTTCTATAGAGAGCATCAAGGTAGATCCTAAGAAGGTAAAAGCGGTTAAAAACTGACCCATACCTTCTTCAGTAATAGATATTTGTAGTTTTTCGGGTTTAACATGATACTATCGCCGCTTTGTCAAGGATTTCTCGTAGATATTAGCTCCTCTGACAAGGCTAACTCAAAAGAATGTGAGGTTTTAGTTGGGCTTGTGAAGATAGTTTTCAAAAACTTAAATATTGTTTGACTACTGCTCCAATTTTAACATTACCAAAAACCAAATTCAGGCACATAATTTATTGTGATGCATCTCAGATTAGCTTAGGTTGTGTCTTAATGCAAAAGAATAAAGTGATTGCCTATGCCTCAAGAAAACTAAAGAAACACGAACAAAACTATCCTACTCATGATATTGAAATGGTAGCCGTATTTTTTGCATCAAAGATCTAGCGGCATTATCGTTATGGGGAAACATGTGAAATATATACCGATAATAAGAGCTTGAAGTATATTTTTGAATAGAAAGATTTAAATTTAAGGCATTGGCAGTGGATGAAGCTGATTAAGGATTATGTTTATTCTATTCTTTACCATTTAGGCAAGGCAAACATAGTGGCGGATGCCCTCAGTAGAAAGTCTGGGGGTAGTTTGGCTCATGTTAAAGGTAGTCATAGAGCACTGATCCACGAGCTTCATAAATTAGAAGAAAAGGGTGTGGAATTATAGGTAGCTGAATTTGGAGTACTGATGGCTAGCGTATAAGTCCAATCTCCTATGGTAGAGTAAATTAAATCCGCTTAGAGGTGAGACTCTAATAGAATTAAATTGCTAGAGAAGATAGATGCAGGGGTTGATACAAATCTCACTGTAGATAACCAGGGAACTATATTCTTTCAGGGCCATTTATGGGTACCAATAATTGACGAGGTGAGAAAACAAGTAATGCATCGTGCCTATTCGTCTACTTACACCATCCATCTTGGGAGTAATAAGATGTATCAGGACTTAAAGATTCATTATTGGTGGGAAGGAATGAAAATGGACATAGCTGAATACGTCTCTCACTGTTTAACTTGTCAACAGGTTAAGGCAGAACATCAAAGACCCACAAGATTACATCAAAATTTAGTGATTCCAATGGAAATGGAAAAGAATTACCATAGATTTTCTCTCTGCATTACCAAAAACCCCAAAGGGCTACGATTCTTTTTGGGTGATTAGGAATAGACTCACTAAAAGTGCTCACTTTCTACCAGTGAAGACGACCTATTTAACTTTCCAATATACACAATTGTACTTGGACAATGTAATCTCCCTTCATGGTGTACCTTTATCCATCATATTGGATCAGGGTACTCAATTCACAACGCGTTTCTAGAAGTGTTTTCAGGAAACCTTAGGCTCTCAGTTACATTTTAGCACTGCATTTCACCCCCAGACTGATGATCAGTCCGAAAGGACAACTTAGGTGTTAGAAGACATGTTATGGGCTTGTTTTTTGGAGTTTGAAGGTAGTTGGGAGAAATACTTACCACTCATTGAATTCACCTATAATAACAGCTAACATTCCTCTATTCAAATGGCACCTTTCGAAGCCTTGTATGGGCGAAAGTGTAGGTATCCTATGGGTTGGTTTGAAACTGGGGAAGCAAAGTTGCTGGGGCTTGATCTAGTTGTGGATGCGATGGAGAAGGCAAAGGATATATGAGAAAAATTACTGACAGCTCAAAGTAGGCGAAAGGCTATGCGGATAAGCAAAGAAGAGACCTTGAATTTCAAGTAGGTTATCGATTTTTCCTTAGGGTATCTCCGACGAAGGGAGTGATGAGGTTTGGCAAGAAGGGTAAGTTGTCACCTAGATATGTTGGCCATTTTTCTATCATTCAGTGAATTAGGGACAGTGGCGTATAAACTGGAGCAACCACAGACATTGGCAGGTGTTCATCCTATTTCGTGTATTAATGCTGAGGAAGTATGTTCTGGATGAAACTCATATCCTACCTGAAGTATTGGTAGAATTAAATTCTCAATTAACTAATGAAGAGCATCCGATGGCTATTATTGATTGTCAAGTTAGGAAACTCAGGTCTAAGGAATATCCATTGGTGAAAGTATTATGGGAATACCATGGGAATGAAGAAATGACTTGGGAATCTGAAGTGCTCATGAGAGAAAAATACCCTCATCTTTTCAGTTTGTAATTCAATTCTCTCTCTCATTTTTGTCGTTTAGTGAATTCGAGGTCGAATTCTTTGAAAAGGGGAAATAAATTGTAATACCCCCTGTTAACAATTTCAAGTCTCCAAATATAAATTATTGTAGTAATAATATAAAAATTGTATTAATGCTAAACTTCAAAAGAAACATTCTGAAAATTTGACAATTAAGGATTTAATTAGCTTTAAGTAGGGTAATGTTATGAGGAAATTTTTTGAGATGTAGTATTATGTATTAATTATTATTAGTACATATATATATATATGAGATTTTTCTGGTCCATACATGTGGCACTTGCTAGAAGTGCCACGCTAGCTACCTTCCCTTACCCCATTGGTCTTTTTGGGCATTCAACTGTGAGAGAATTTTGAGAAAGAGAGCCACGGTGACCTTCTTTTCTTCACCCAAAATTGAGTTTCCTCCATAGAGTTACCCGTTGTTGGGTGCTTCAATCCCTTGTTTCAGTGCCTCTCGCCATTATTGTTTGCTTCTCCTCTAGTCTCAGTGTTTCTCAGTGGTAGTGGCTTCATTGTGCATCGCCATTTCCTTCTCAACTCTATTGCAGCAATATGCATATGAGTGATTGGCTTGATGAAGTATATCTAGCCCTCTTAGAATTTCACTCTTCATCTTTCTTATTTGTGGTTAGTATTCCATAGATTTTTGTCAATATTTTGAATGATAGGAAGTACAAACATTCTAAATTAATTTTGATGTCTTTTGTAAATTTCTTCAAGGATATTCAACCTCTTCTTGCTGAGTTAGGAATGAGGGAATTAAAGGCTTGTTGGTATCTCACCATTGATGCTTGGATTTCTTTGGGTTATTAAGAGTAGTTCAAGTGCCACCTTTAGTTAAATTCTATTATTGTGGCATAAAACTCAAGTTGAGTGGTTTAATTACTCTTGGATGCTTGAGATATAATTTTTTAAATTATTTTACTATATTATTTCTATATTAGTTGTGAGAAGGTTGAGAAATGAAATTTAAAAGATATATATGTGAGTTGATAAATTAGTTCAACAAATTTTAGAAAGTAAGTGTTGTTAATTTCTCCTTTCTTATAGTCATTAAGATGATAATTATATGCATAATAAAAAAAAGCTTTAGTATTATTGTTATGACAATTCCTTTAAGGTACAAAGTGTATATTGAAATTTTTATATTCAGTGTAATAGGAATATCAAGTATCTTGCAAATGGAGTGGATAAACAAATTGGGTTTAGTTCTAGTAAAGAATATTTAAAGTTTAGGTTCTTATTGATTCACAAAACTTTGTTAACGAATTTGAGGAAATTTGATCTAATACCTTGAGCTTATTTATTCTTTGATTTGGAAGTATGAGATTTTTGAAACTTTATTTATGCTAGGATCCGTGATAGATATAGGGTAGAACTACTATGTATACCTAGGCTACAACCTCTCTAGTGAGTTGGTCAGGATGAGGTTCATAGTATGAAATTGACCCATCTCTTGAGTTCTCCTGGAGGAGGATATGGCTCGTCACTCCTCCTTGGTTGAGTTGGTCACGTAAAAGCCTCCTTGGTTGAACCAGTTCTAAAGGAGTAACCCTACGGTTGAGTTAATCACGAGGGCTAAGTGTAAAGTCAATGAATTATACAGTTTCAGCTGGGTTCTCCCATGGAACTAAAATGGATTGCGGAAAAAAGTGAAATAGTGAATGATATCTTTATGTGACACTTAATTTGGAGAAGCATAATTTCTATTCTCATGGACTATATAATTAATTACATTTTTAGTTTACCTCCCAAATGAACATGTTATTTTACCATAATATAATTTTAATCATGAATAAATTTGATCTTCGATTTAATTCATCCTTACAATCAGTTTTAAAAGTTATTAAATCATTCTTGTAAGGATTCTAGGAGGCCTAGGTCCCTGGGTAATTTCTCACTTACTGAGTTGCATGACTCACCCTTTCATTTTCCTAATTTTTTTTTTCAAACCAAGTAGCTAGTACTTTGCCTCCTAAACCTTTAGAGCCTGCTAACTGAGTGGTAGGCAATCCCTCAACTAGTGGTGGAGTGGACCCAAATAGTTCGTGGACATGTTGGCTAGGGACTACATTTTGTTGATTTTTTTTATGCATCAACCCTATAAACTGTAAATGTTTGTTTCCACATTGCAGTTATGTTTTGATGTGTTTGAGTTCTCTGTCTGGTTGTTGGTTGGCTGTGTAGGCCATGTGGTTTTGTGATGTATTTGTGGGGTTTGTGTATACCTTTGGATATCCATACTTTAGGGGAGGTTTTGCCAAATTTTTGTGAAATCTGTACGAAGGTCCTTGGCAAATTAAAACCCATTATTTAAATTTCCTACTGTGTCGTCTCATGTAATTGTGTATAGTCTTAATAGACTGGTAGGATCTCTCTCGATCAGTGGCTTTCCTACGCCGGTCACATTCCTAAAATTAAGGCGTGACATTCATGGACTAAAAAGAATAAAGGCAAAATGCTTCTTAGTTATCAAAGAACTAAGATATGGCTCCAAGGCTTGATTAGATAGAAGACATTAGCCCATTCAAAGACTTGAAACTTAAGGTGCAGATAATCATGATGTGGAATACACTAAAATATAATAGTGACCAAGTTAGGTGTATTAACATGTTCTTGGATAAAAATGTTTTGCTTATGTCTCTCAAGTTTTTTTATCTTCATTGCAACTTAATTTTTTATTTTAATTTTATATGATTTTTTTAAACACTATAAAATCCTTTACATTTTCATAAAAGGGGAAGAATTCAAGAAACTTCAAAAAAAAAAAGGCCTAATTGGTGATTTCCACTGATCAAATGAAGGAAATATAAACAACGTACACAAATTATCTATAATATTAGAGTGTGAAAATTAGAGGAAACGAATGTATTACTAACCTCCAGCTAATAGACAAAATACGAACTTATTTATGAATCTTCTAATTCAAGGGTAATTAACCATTGATGGTAAAAGTGTCTGAATTACATGAATTATGGACCCGTAAATTGTGCTATTCATAAATGTCCTTCCGTCAAGGACCTTTAACACAAATATAAAAATTAAATTCTTGTTTAATGACATAGTATGGACAGTTACCAACAATACTATGAAAACTAGTAAATAATCATTTATTTGTGAATTTAAAATGTTTAAGGACAGAAAATGAGCAACAATAGTTACATTTCTAGCAGGAAAGGCATGTGTTTACTAATTTTAGAGTTGGTGCAAATGATAAAAACTTTAGGACAACACATTATGCCTACAAACTCAACTTGTTCAAAACAACCAAAGTTGAAAATTATGATAAGGCTACTATTGCTATGCATCGTTATCACTTTATTCCATTTGGTGCTATATTATCAGGAGCTACCAACGAGGCTTATTTAGTAGGTATGTTAGAAAATATAATTACTTGATTTGTTCTTTCATCAAGACGTTTAGAATGACAATGTTCAATTAAAATCTGGAGACATTTTTATTTTTTAATTTTTTATGTTAGATGTTGTTGGAATGCTTTCTTGGTTTGATAAAATTGAAGTACCTCGGAAAAAAGAAAAACAAAACAAAAAATAAATAAAAATTGAATTAGAGTAGGTACAGTAAGAACATTTTAGACATGAAATTTTGATATATGATTCAAATGATTATTCCATTGATATAGTTTTTAACATATAAATATTTTTACAGTAAGAACATATTGGCATGTATTTTGTGACACCAATTTGTTAACGAAATATCAAGTTATATTAAGAGAGGTGATGGGGTTTTCACTTCGAGTGGATTTACATTTAACCAGGATGAAGGCATGAAGAGGTATTTGTTTTAGTTGTTTTTCTCTCATATTTTTGAACACACATAATTTTTTTTTCATAGAGTTATATGAAAATATCACAAGTAAAAGTTAAAATAACATTTTTAAAAGGAATCTATGTAATTTAAGAACAATATTTATCATATATTCTAATATTTATAGTTTAAAATTTTAAATGATAGAAATATTTTAGAATACAACAAACAATGAAAAATACTTTTCATCATGTTATCCAAACAATAAAGAATCAACTCATTTTCTAAAAATGTATTTTCTGTAAATGATAGTTTCCATAAAAAATTATTTTTCATTAAAATAAAGGGAGTCAAAATAAATACATAATGTCTTAGTAAAAAAAAAAAAGTTATGCCTTTCTCAATCCTAATATGGATGTCACATATATAATCATTCAATTTGAACTTACATGAAAATGGCCACATATTGTGGCAAAGGCTATACACAAATTCTTGCATAGGTGGGAGCAAGAAACTAATAATTGAAACCCACCAAAGGTGTGTCGGTGGTGGAGTCCATAGATGCACTTTGATAGATTTTATTAGCTCACTGCACCCAAACGAATGCAAATAGAATATCTAAGAATTTTTCAAACAGAAGTGGATCAGGGAGATATGAGTAACAATTAGAAGCTTAGCCCAGAGATAGCGATGTTAATGGGCTGAGTTCGAGGTTAGCCTTCACAATAACTTGTATTACAAAGGCTCAAGCCCGATTAATACAATAAATAAAAAAAATAACTAACATCTAAAATAGAAAGTACAATTATAAAAAAAATATCAATTCAACTAAAGTCAAATGAATAATATTATATATAAAATATAAAAATGTATATATTATTTATATGACAGGGTTGAGGTTGACCAACCTGTTTATAAATGTGAAGCCTAGGCCCGACTTTATTTTAAAACAAGACTTAAATTTTTTGTTTAAGCTCTACTCTTATACAAGCTCAAATTAAACAGAGCCAAAGATAATCCAAAGGGCCAAGTACTAAATGTTGATCCCTACTCAGAGAGGGAGGGTAAAGGTAGATGGAAGCAAATTCTAATTTGAAGCTTCCATGCTTCATGAATGAGAAATTCAATTATCAAAGTAACAAATTACAGAGCACTTGCAGTCAACATGAATAACACCTCACTAAAATTCTCTCATCTGTACCTTCGTAAGAACTTATATACTGTAATTAAAGCATAAATTGCATGAATGTGAAAAAAATGAAGGAACAGGCAATCAGAATTCAGAAGGAACTTCAAAACCAACATTTAGATATAGTGGTAGCAAGACATTGAAGTCATTATGTCCTATATTGGGGTGTTTGTTTAGGGCAGATTAGAGAGAGATGATATCATCTTTCGATGATTGCTGCTTCTTTGGATCTTGGCCTCCATTATTAGCATCCTCGCCATTTTTGCCAAATATCATCTCATCAAGATCATCTATCATGTCATCGTTGCTCCCTCCATGGACTTTAACTCTTGAACCAGTTGGCTTTCTAACCAAGGCATCTTCTTTTGTATGAAAAGGTGACTCGTCTGGCTCAACAGAGACAGGTATCATAGCAGGTTCAGGCTCAGGAGGAACAACTGTAGGCTTCTTCAAACCTTCATACTTGGAGAGAACCTTCTGAATCTCATCATTAACATTCAAGGCCTCAAAAAGCAGTGCCTCATTGTCCCCAATAGTCTCAACAACTTGCTGGACGGTAAATTGGGACTGACGACATTGTTGTACAAGTGTCATAGTCAAATCATCCTGCAGATGGAAAATCAAATTTATAATTCTGCATTCACCAGTGATAGACACAGTTTGTTTCTTACCTTTCAAGGAAATTTGCATGGTAATTAGTGAATATCAGTGCTATCATAATTCATGAAAGAAAAATTAGTGAATTTGTTCTCTTCTTTTTTTGGACGAAGAGTGAATTTGTTCTCTCACTTGTCAACTCTATCCTCAACAACAGAGACAGCTATCATAAGCTCTGTTCAATTAATCTAGTGTTTCAAAAGGGTACTCCTGTATATGTCCATTTTTTTTCTTTTATATTTTGTAAAAGAAAGTCATCTAAGGAGGAAATAATTAATAGTTCTAAAAGCACTTGTTCAAAATTTTGGCCAAAAGTTAAACTGCTTCTTTGTTAAAGCATTTTTAAAAAAAAAATTCTAAAAAAAGCAGAAATTTTGCAGCATGGGCAAACAAGCCCCAAGAGCTGATATCTGTTCTTAGCTTCAACCAGTGTAGGTAGTTTATCGATCAATGACAGTCTATGAAACACTAACACATCAGAAAAGGATACAAATTCACGTTTTACACTCAAACTAAACACGAACGGACAATTCAATTAATGCTATTTATGTCAGTATCCGTGCTTCTTAGCTGACAATCGCTACTCTACCAAAATAGTTTAATTTTAGAACTGAACACATCATTCTTTTCAGAATCAACTTTGCGTTCACCTTATAACCCAAGGACCCTTGGCTTATTACACCAATAGGTGCATCTTAATAAAATTTTGTCCAATTATTTCTCTTAGGATAAAATTTAATTTTAGGACTCAGGAGGCACCAAAAAGCACAATTCGTCTACACCAGAGTACAATAAATGATGCCCATTTAAAGAACCCAAAGATTATGAAAGGTTATGAAAAAAATAAAAATAAAGATATAGCAGTCAATATAAATATTAGGAGACAATGTTGTGTTTGGTCTACAAATCTGCAACATGTCATTTATGTTAATTCTATTGAATACTGGTACCTAAATAAAAGCTTACTTTTGAAGGAGATTTAGATTTCCAATTGGGTTTTTCAAGAAGTAAAATTTCCCTAGTAGGAGAGGAAATAAGGAAATGAATGTATGATTTACAAGCATACACCCGAGGCATCTAGATTCCAAATTCTCCCATCTTTAGTCGGGGAAAAGCAAACAATGTCAAGAAGGGGCAAAAGGGTTTCCAGTTTATTTACATCTCTACTAGTAAGATCCATTGAAAAGTGAAAACTCCAAGAATGAATATTCCACTGAATTGAACAAAAGTTTTGAAGTGTGGCATTATGCAGAGAGGAAAAATGATATAGATTAAGGAAATCCTGAGAGAAAGGAATATTTCCTACCCACCTGTCCTCCCAAAATCTAATACATCAATCATGACCAACCCTTAAAGAGACGAGATCTAAAAGAACTATAACCTTGACAAATAAATTTTCAATGGCTAACAAGAGTAGCAGTAATCGCTAAGTTGGCATCCCACCCATTATGATCCAAACTATACTTGCTTTGAAAAACCTGATGCCATAAATAAGTATTTTCAAGAGGAAAACACCATAGCCATTTGCTTGCCAAAGCAGTGTTCTTAGATACCAAATTTCCAAGACCCAATCTCCCTTCGCTCCTCAGTCTATAACAGATTTCCCGATTAACAAGGTGATCCCTTCTTATCTCTCCCACAATAGACCAAAGAAAATCCTGTATAATGTTTTCTAGCCCCTGTGCAACCTCCAATGACATTTGAAAGAGGGAAAGACAAGAAAGTGAAATACTAGAAAGACAAGATTGAATAAGGGTTATACAACCACCCAAAGAGAAAAATGAGACCTTCTAGTTATCTAGATTCGTAGTCACCTTTTGCATCTCATGATCCCAAAAAGAGGAACGCATCAAATATTTTATAACTTAAGAGGACAAAATCACCTGATAAAGTTAAGCTGTATACCTATTATAATCTTTAGGTCGTAGGAGTTAGGACCATTAGCAGCATCATTCACAAATTGAATTATAGTTTATTACCTTTTTTCCAAAGTCAGTAACATCTCTGCTCAACTTTTATCAGCATCCCACAATCTCAGGTTGTAAATATGAGATGTTACATCTTCATGCAATGGTGCTTTATAATTTTGTTTAGTTAGATCTTTCTACTGCCATAGGTTATATCAAATGCAAAAATCTATTGCAATGAAAAGGACTATTGGATGGGAATTTGAAAATTACTTGTTTGTGGTAAGAAACTGAAAGAAAAAAAAAATTGAGCAAGGGAAGGGGGTAGAATGAAGAATTAAATATTTTTCAGCCTTGGAATTTCATCTAGTCCCTGATTACCACTGAGTAAATGCTAATGAAAGAAGCAAAGGAAAGAAAGTTCTTTATGAATTTCACTGTATGCTTCCCAGGTTGGCTTATACTAAAAATTATTAAATAAGACTCAAACTTGATCTTCTGTTTGTCACATAATTTTTTCCTCATTATAAGAAATTTCTTACAAAATAATTCATCCACAAATCCACTATTCAGATGAAGCTTGTAAATTTACTTTGACCCTATGCACAAGAAGTTTGTAAGTCAGTGAATAAATTAAAAGGCCATTCTTATGATCATGATCTGTTTTAGGGGTAGAACTTGTCATGCTGTACAGTGGTCAGTGGGGATAAATTTCAAAACTACTTACTAGGTCAAGAAAAATTTGCTTAGAAATGGATACTTGGTTGTTGGAGAGGTAGGTATTAATTGATGAAATAAAAGAGAAATATATGAACTTGCTAAAAAAAGGCAAGGGTTTTAGATTTTGCTTTTCCCCTGTCATCTCTCTTTTCGAACATTTTTATGAGGCTTTCACATTCTCTAATACCTTGTTTTTTTTAGATGAACCAAATGGTCATGGCATTTTGTTGAGGAGAAATAAAGTCTAAACACAAGGCTGTTGGGTAGCAAGCATGGGGAAAGCAGTGGTGGACTTTGTTTTGTGAGAAAACTTTATGGACTTCTTTTTGGATAATTCTATTTAAGAGGTTTATGAATAACTATATGACGAGGCAGAGATTCAATGTATTTGTTTGTATATTCCAGATAGATAAATATAGAAGGCATTTGGTGATGCTGATGATCCTCTCAATTTCATTTCTTACTTTAGTGCAGCTGACAAGTGCTTTTTGGCTACTCTTCTAGTGGACTTGGGGAATGCAGTCATAGGGAACAACTAAGTATCATATGGTTCAATTTTATTGATGTTTGGCTGCAAAGATTTAAGATAGCAGATAGCAAAGTAGGATTCTTACAACATAGAGTTAAGATAAGGTTATACCCGTTGTTTCTAACCATATATCAATCTTGATAAATCTTATACTGTTTCAATGCAAAAACAAATTAAATCAATTCCATTGAAATTGCGATTTACCAAAAATAGGTGGCAATTAGTGTAACTGTGCTTTCCTCAGGTTGACAATGTTTCCTTGTTCTAATCCCATAACCAAATATTAGTTGGTTGTGTATTCACCCTTTCTCAGTGGAGAAGCTTTTTTGGGTTTCATAGATTTTGTGACCATCAATCAGAATCATGGGATATTGATGAGTGCTAGGATCATGGGATTGTTGCTAGAATCATATTTAATGTAGAATATTTCAAATGTATTATTCTCCCTTAACATTTAGTATAAAAGGTTTGTAGGTTAGAAGAAAATTATGCTTCAACCTATTTTCACTCTTTCTCCATCTATTAGTTTTCACTCTCTCTCTCTCTCTCTCTCTCTCTCTATTTTATATTCTATTTTTCAACTATTTGTATTATGTGCATTAATAAGGCAGAAATTGGAGTTCATTTATTTCTACATAACCAAATGGCCACTTCGTGTATAATAAGTTTTTTGGGGTCTTCGGTAAGAATTGGGTATCTTTTCAGGATTTAGAGCAGTTTCTCCTTATATAGTTCAAAGATTTTGGCCAAACAAAGGAGGGTAGAACTCTGGCAATTCGTGGGTTCTACTGTGATTTGTAATATTTGGATGGAGCAGAACTTGTATTTTGAGGGATGTTTCCTTGTCTTTACCCTATGGGCACAGATTTTTTTGGGGCTTCTCTATCGTGTTTGGCTCAAGGCTTTTTTTAAGGAAGTGTCTCTTTTAAATATGCAGAGTGATTGAGCAGCCTCACCGCATGCTTTAACTTTCTTTTTCCTTTTATTTTGTTATTTTGGTCTCTTTCTTCCTTCTTAATATAATTTCTTCTATCATTAAAAGAAAAAAAATACAAAACCATATGCCTAAACTATGGTTGACACAAAAGGCCAAGATAACATTGCAGGCTATACGTCATTGACAAACTTATAAAGGATAGACAATCTTCCAAGCAAAAACCAATGACATTCTATCTTTTGGCACCAAATTTAAGTTCAAAATATATATCATTGTTAATTAATGTCTAACTCATATCAGAGCATCTATAACTGAACATAAGAAATGCAACTGACAGTATGATACGACAAAAAAAAAATACCTGTAGAACATCCTGTTGGGGGGAAGAAGATAAAACAGTAGAAAGAAGCTCAATGCAATTTCTTGCAACATTAAAAGCTTCTTTTGTTTGTTCAGGTGTAAAACTTTCCTCAGGAAAATCATGTTGAACCTGCTGTGGATGACCAACATCAACTTCTGGAGCAGCCATTGAACGTAGAGGAGTAAACACAGGTGCCAAGCTTTCATTGTCACGACTTGGGAACCGAACACCGCTTGATTTCAATCTCTGGACCCCAAAAGTTGTAGTCAAGGAAAGTTCAAAAACCCAAAATCTAAAACTAATTAAAATGTTCACCAGATCAAAAATTTCATACAAAAAAATAAATTAATAAGTAATTAATCTCAGCAATTTAACTTAAGACTCCAAGAGTTATGATCCATAAAATTTCCAAAGTCCTCTAAGCATTTTAACATTTAAAAATCTTCAAAAATCTTCTTATTCAGTAAATTTGGATTGGATACTAGTAGCTCTTATGTTCAATATTTTTTGAAAAGAATACTTAACCATTAGGTGCATTCCAGTTAATTACCAACCATAAGAAATAACTAAAATTTAAATTTAAATTTTCTCTGTCCTTCCTGATTTTATTACTTTTATTTCCTTTCTGTTTTTCCTGAAATTATCAAAAGAATTAAGTTGACAAGCATCAAAACCGTAAATATACCTTGTAGGTTTCTTCATAAATTGGCAGATAGCGAAGCTCAGTGGTAGACTCGCCCCATGCTTCAATGAGCGTTAAAGCCTTGTTCCGGTTATGAACAACAGTCTGAGGATCATGAATCAGCTTGACCATCTCATCAAGGACTCTCTCAGCTGCCACTTCTGAGAAGGCCTTTTCACAATTCTTAACACATGTTTCAAGCAAAACCAAAGACAGATACTGAACCCTAGGACTCTTCATCACAATCCGTCTCTTTATTGCACGGATCAATTCAACACTGTTGACCTTATCATTATTGATCAAGTCGCAAAGATCAAGATTCATAGCCCAGTTAGGCTCATCAAGGGCCTCAGAGGTAGCATCCTCAACAAGCTTATCAGCCTCGGTAGGACCCTGGAAAAGTTCCCTCATCTTGAAGCTCATAGAACTCATGCCTGCACTCATCTTTCGACCCACCTCAGCCCCACCAATTTTTAGGCGTTCTCCCAAGGCATTGACTTTTTCCTTCAAATTGTCACTCATATTTGCACGATTTCTCACACCCTTTCTCCCAAAAACCCCCTACAAAAAAATGTCTCAAATCCTAGAAAATCAGGGGTGAGAAAACTGCAATTATAAACTCATTATGGATTGGTTACCGTAAAAATAGTTTGGATCAAAAGAAGCAAACACAAAAAGAACAAAACCCAGAATTACAAAGGTTAATTCCAATTTTTATTGATCATATTAGAGTTGAAATTGATGCGCACCTTGGAGATTGAGATGCGTTTGGTTGAGTTGACAAGGCGCAACAACTGCTTAGAAGTGCTTGGTGTTCCTTGGAGTCGTACCATGCATCACCAACTGAAATTTGGAAAAATTCTAATTCTGTACACTTTACAGCTCACAGAGATATTTAAAATAGGGGGGACTGTAGCCCCAAATTTATTTTTTATTTTTTTAATTTTTTTCTTTTTGTTTTTTTGATTAATTTTTTTGATTAATACTATTTATTAATTTTTTATTTATAATATTTTTTAAAATTTTTTTAACGTTTTCTTCAAAATATTTATTTTTTTAAAATGTGTCATTCTTTTTAAATTTTTTTTGATTGTTTTTTATTTTTTAAAATTTTTTTAAAATTTATTATTAGTTTATTATTATTAAACAAATTTAAAATTTATTAAAAAAATAAAATATATTTTTTTAAAAATTTTATAGTTACTGTATAATCCCGACTGTACAATAATAAGTCACTTTAAAATATGGAAATTTGGTTTAAACTTTAATGATAACACTAACGCGTTGTTAGTGAAACTGTGAAACTGTGAAACGCTATCAGATACTGGTATATTGACCTCGTTAAAAAGTATCTACTAAAATTTATTAAATTACTTCCATAAAAAAACTTATTAAATTAGTTATTTTCAATTTTATATATATATATATATATATATTAAATTTAGTATAATTTGTTTAAAAAAATAATTACATTACTATGTATAATTTTTATAATTTTTATTTCGATGGAATATATAGTTATATCTTGAAAATAAATAATAATAATGAGTAAATAAATTTAAATATTTACAACTCTCCTTTTTTTTTAGTTATTAATTAAAATGTTTAATCATAATTTTAAAATAATTATTAATTATTAATTATTAAAAAAATGTATTTATATATAGATCAATAACTAATATGATATTAAAAAATTATCATAATAAAGGTCAACTTAAATTTTTTATAAATAACTTAACATATTTATCTATTAAATTTTAATATAATTATAAAAATGAAAATACTATAATATAATATATTTATTTTGACAAATTAATGAATAAATATAAATTATAAAAAATTTCAATAACTAATATAAAATGATATTATAAAATTAATTATTTATAAAATAATGAATTAAACTAATTCGTACGGATTCACCTGTTAAATTAGTTAGTGACTTAGTTCAGTCAGGTTCCTATAATAATGCTGTAGTCACGCTATGCATGGCATTTGTGCATGTATACAGCTATGTAGTTATAAATATTGTTAAAAATTTTCAAAATTCAATATAAAATAATTATATAGATCCTTTTAATAAATTAAATTTATGTGAAACTAAGGTACCTTCTATGCTAGTAGCTTTTGAGTTTTTTTATTTTTTATTTTTCTTATAATTTTTATTTTAAGAAAAAATTTAAAGAATCTAAAAAAAATTGAAAAAAAAGTGAAAAATAAATCAAAAAATTTTATAATTATTAAAAAATAAATAAACAAAAAGTGAAAAAACAAAAAAAGTAAAAAAAAATCTTTTGATTTTTTTTACTTTTTTTTAAAATTTTTAGATTCTTTTAAATTATTTCTTAAAATAAAAATTATAAGAAATATCAAAAATATCAAAAGTTGTTCTAAAATAAATATTTAATGTTTCTTAGCTGAATAAAAAAAAAGATAATTATTTATTAGTGTCTTCTTATATGATGTTAAGGCATTGTTCATTTTTTTATTATTTTTTATTGTTTATAAAAATCGTTGTTTAGTTATAAAATAATAACCATTTTTTATACTTGGGTGACTATTTTTTATAACAAAATAATTACTTTTTATAATTAAATATGTCATGCCCTAATTTTGGATACATAACCGACGTAAGAAAATTATCGTTTAAGTAATTACGCACCAGCCTACAAGACTTGTGTATTCAACTCAACTCAATTCATTTATGACTTGAAAGTAGAAACAACTTCAATTTAAAACATAAAACTTTCTCATCATAATTTAAAAGAATTTCGACAAAATTTTTTCTGAAATATGGACTATCTCAGAGTACAAACAATAAACCACAAAGGTGGACAGGTCCACCATAATTCAAACGACCTCCATGGCCTAAACGACAAACAGATAACTTGTCCATCATGGACTACATACACTAATTTTATACAAACCATACAATTAGTTACGGACCATGAACATTATTTAAAAAAAATTCATGTCCAACATAATCCACAAGTCCAAAGCGTACTCCACTACTATTTAAGGTTTGCTTACCAAATTAATTAGTAGGCTCAAAAGACACGAGTAGAACTAAAGATGGTTTACTAGTAGCTTGATCTGAAAAAAATTAGAATTTGAAAGGGTGAGTCACACTAACTCAGTGAATGGAAGAAATATTTACCAATGGATGCATGAACTCTCAGGTGTAAAGTGCATCATCATAAAAATCATCATGTTCAGATTAATGCTTCAATACATAAATACATAAAGGTATAACCGAAAAGTAATATTGTGCACCTGATACACCTTATATATAGGAAACAAGATAATTATATATTTGATAATACCAATAACAATATTTGATAATATTTTCACAAGAGACATTTAAATTTATAAATAATTTACTGGAGTTCACAAAATACATCTATAATCAACTCAATGGAAGAACCCAAACTGAGAAATCAGTATTTTCACTCCAGAAGATAAACTTAATTAGAGGGTTGATCCAATCTTCACCTTCAGGAACTGCACTTACTGAAAGAAATATTCAATTAACCAATTCCTTATGGAGTTTCTCTCATTCGAAGGAATTATTCAATCCAAGATACTAATATAATATATATAAATTTCATATTCTTAGGGACACTAATCAAATCCTTCTACAGCAAACATATCTTGAAATTTATATATATTATATTAGTATCTTGGGTTCAACTAGTTGTTCCATAATCTAGTATTCTTAGAACCAACACAAATTTTGGATTGATAAACCCAAAATCTTTAGAAAAAATGATAAACTGTGATCCAAAGACTAAAAGAAATAAGTCACATTATATTTGGATTAAACACTGCCAGAACAACACTCACCAAAATCCAAACAAGGCTTGTTTGCCATATAAAAAAAATTTATAAGAAAATGAGCGTTGGGATGGTCATTGCAAGTTGGAAAACCTTAATTGCCATGATTATGGTTAGAAGAAAACTACTCCAGTAATTCTAACCAATTAAGATAAACTCGAAACAAGAGTGAAACTAGGAACAAATTGAGAGAAATTTTCTGAAATTTAAGTACCAGCCCGAGGAGTCCATGAAATCATTTAGGAAAGCCACTTGAAAGAACCTACAACCCACCCAACGAAAATCAAAATTCCCAAACTGAAATAACACACTGCTCTTGGAAACATAATAAGTAACTCACCAACCCAAAAATGGCGTTGCAACTAGTATGAAATACCCACAATCGTTCCAATTGGTGAATGGCCGAAAAGTTAGATTTCTAAACAGAAATTGCAAGCCCACAAATTAAACAGAGTAAAATTTCTATTCAGAATCAACCTATGTGAGTAATTTGTTTACCTTGAATGAAATTGCTGCTAGGACCCTAAAACGCAGCAATGAACGATGCCTAAGGAAACTCTACTGCCCACTACGATAGCTGGGTTCTGACCCATAATAGACGAAGGCTGGACGACGATGGTTGGCCAGAAATATTGGCAGCAAGGTGGCTAAGTGCTTCATGGCCACCAGTTTGGCTAGAAGGCGAGGGAGGGGGGCTGGTACAGGGGTGCTGAAATAGGGGTTTTTGTAGATAGTGAATAAGACATTTTTTATTATAGGGATTTAAAGAGTTGAGGGACTGATTGGCAATTTCTTAAAAATTTAGTTTTGTTACTTAGTCCCTAAGCTTTGGATTATTTGAATTTGGGCCTTTTTTTATTTGGGACATTACAAAATATATATTTTTTATAAAGGATAAAAAAAAAATAACCCATGAAACATCATATAGGAATTTGGTGCCCTAAGAGAAGATTTGGATCTTGTGTAATTGAATTCCATTTGTACGGGATCTAGTTATCTCATGGTCATTCAATAAGCATTAAGTAATCATAATTGAACAATTTTTTTTTATTTTTTCTTGACATAAATTTCAAGACATATTTCTTTTTTTTTAAATTTGGACAAAATGTGGCCGTCCAGTGCGTGAAATCCAAATTCCCCAAGAGGCACCAATGTATAATTATCCCTAAAAAAAATACATGAAGGACTAAGTTCACCTATTGATTTATCATTTAACTTAGAGAAAAGTCATATTTTGTTCCTAAAAGAATAATTTCAATATCAATTAATTCTTTCAAATATTTTTTGTATCAATTGACTCTCCTACTAAGTTTGTATCTTGTTACTCGTACTTAAGTGACACAATAATAAGATTAAGAGGATCCAATTGATACAAAATATTTAGATTAGTTACTTGATGCTAGATCTATATTTGGAGAAACAAAATATGGCTTTTGTCTTTAACAAATGTTATAAATTTATAATACTTAACACTTCTTATAAACTATTCAATCCCTTTCTCACTAAATGTAACTATTGGAGATCTAAAATTGAACAAAACAAAACCATTAAAAATCATTTTAATTAGTTTGGTTTAATCCATTTTAGTTTTTTCAATTCTTTTATTAATTTAGGTTTAAATGGTTAAAATTATAATTGATTATGAATTATTTAATAAAATTTTAATACAAAAATGCTTTTATTTGTTATTTTTATAATTCTAAAGCCTATAAAACTCAAATATTTAGTCAAATAAATTGATTTTTAATAAATGAAAATAATGAAAACATCTTATAAACATATATATATATATATATATATATATATATGTATAAATAATGAAAATATATTTTTTGATTTGATTCAATTTTCATTTAAAGGAAACTAAACTAAACCAATTTTAATCGGTTTTTCAATAATTCAGTTTGGTTTGATTTGGTGTAATTAGTTTAAATCAATTTTAAACGCCTTGATTAATTAATTTTTTTTACTTTTAAGGACATCTTTTTTACTGAATTAAAATAACTCATGTCTACACTCTTTTTTCCCCTTCATTTCACTATAACTAAAATTTGAACTTGGAGCACTTTAATATCATTCAACCAAATACTAAAGAGTATGCCTACACTCATTTTACAGGCTAATATTATCCTCAAATTCTTCATTGTTTTCACTTTTTAGCATTTTTTGAATTTATTTATTAGAGTCAAAATCATGAACTACATGCATTTCGGGTTTAGTTTTAGTAATTAAAAAAGGTTTTAAAAAATTACACTTTAACATTGTCTGAATAATACATATCTTTCACTTTGCTCCTTGAAAATAAATTGATTTTAATTTAGTTTTCATTTTTCAATTTGGTCTAAAATCAAACAGAGAGAAAAACGCTCACATGACTGTCATATGTTAATTTAATTTTGAATAAATTCATGGTTTGGCAATTTAAAATATGTTTTTAATTGATTCTTTTAATATTAGGCTTTTTTAATTTATTTTTTAAAAAGTTAATTTCATTTCAATTTTGTCCTTCTAATAGCTAAATTAACTAAGAATCAATAAAATTATCAATGTAAAATAACAAAGGTGTAAATATTTTACATTTATTTTTATTAATCTTTTGTATATATCAATAATTTTGATAATTTATAATTATTTAAACTAATAAAAGGGAAAAATTACAATGAAATTATTTTTAAAGGATTAAACTAAAATTTTTAATTTTGAAAGATTCAATAAAAATAATATATTTAAAAGACCAAAATATTAATTTATCCTTTATTTTCTTATAACGACTATCAAATTAGCATTTGATAAAGTGAACATCAATTTGACCTATTATTTCAGGGAAGAAATTTTTATAAACTCTTAATTATAATTATTAAATTAATCATTACAAGAAAATATATAAATTTGTTTTAACGGAGTGACATCGCGGTTAATTTTCACATGTCATTTTGGAATTAATTTAAAAGTAAATATTATAACGACTTAATTAATACAATTGAAACTTTGTGTATTTTTTTAACAAAATATATTTAAAATTTTTTTTGCAGTGTTTATTACACATTATTATTTTATCAGCATTATTTTTTGACCACGGATTAGAAGAGTATACCTTTCTTTCTATATATATATAATGATATTTTTATAGTAAATAAATAATTATAAATAATGATATTTTTATAGTGTATATATATATATATATATATGTATATTACATTTTGAACAGTAATTATTTTATTATAAATCTAAATCTTATTAAAATTTCTGAATATTTAAATAATTACTCTAAAAAACTAGATTTAAGTATGATATTTTATTATGAAGTATTTTTTTGGCAAAAATATTTTTTATTAATATTTTTATAAATATTATTATGAATTGTATATATTTAAAAGATAAATTTAGAAACTAAATTTTAAAATTTTAAAAAAGAAAAGAAAAAAAAGCCATTGATTATTATTTTTTTTAATCTGTGGGTGAACCATGAAATTTGAGTTAGCTTTGGCAATTTCTGTCGTAGTTTCCGACTCGTCGTTTACGCCTGTATAAACGAATTCGAGACCGTTATGAAAATGTCCGGTCACCGACGCGTAGCCGAAGGGAACGTTTTCTATAGTTACAGGGTCGCGGTGGTGGCGTAGCCCGAGAGCGATCCATGTTAAACCCTAACCTTAACCACCTTCAACTCGGCTTCCATCTTTGATTTCTGATCCTTCTCCATTTCTCAGGGGCCTGAGAAGAAGAGGAACTTCGTTGAAATGGAATTGACATGGCTGAATACAATTCTAGTTGGGGCAGGTTTTCTTGCTTTTGGTTACTTCATTGGGTCTCAGTATCCTCTTCGCTTCCTTATCTCAGCAAGGTTAGCAAAAATGAGTTCAGTTGTGGATGGGAAGAAGAAGAAGAAGAATCCCAAAGAGCCGATTGAGATTGAAGATCTGGCTGACATTCTCGATAATTTTAAAATGGTAATCAGTTCTTTCTCTCTTTCTCTTTCAAACCCAGAAACTGAATTTCAGTGGGAAACTTGAAAATTTGCCATCATTTTTCTGCAGGTATTGGTAGTGAGAAATGATCTTAAAATGGGTAAAGGAAAGATTGCTGCTCAATGCAGGTACTCTTTTATATTGTTTTATGTGAATATATCAATTTTTATATACGTTAGTCTTGGACTCTTGGCATACAGATGTTGTCTTGGGGGATATCCTAAATAAAATGAGTGATTTTTAAGTTTAAAAAATAAATGTGATATATGTACATCTGGAAGCAAAAAAATTATGTAAATTTTTTTTTTTATGCTATCAGGATGGGATGAATGACCATAAAATTATTGATCAATTGCTTTTATTCTTAGAAAATACATGTACTGATTGAATATTCATCCTTATTCTGTCTTTTGTCCTTGCTAGTTGGTATGACTGAGGCCTTTTAAAAATTAGAACTGATAGCTTGCTCCATTAAAAGGGTTCGTTCATGGAGACAGACTTTAGTTCTGCATTTAACTGAGGGCAGTGCTTTCAATTAAGATGATGCTCGACAAAACTTGTCAATTATTTCCAGTTGATAATATTACTTTTTTATGTTTGAACATTTGAGTATTGTTAGATAGTTTTTGTGACATAGGGCTGACTTAACCTATGCTGATAATATATTTCTTTTACTGTCTTTGTCAGAAGTACACTAACAATTGTTTTTTTTAACTGACGGATTGCTATTATTTTTCTTATTCATTTATTAATTGTTTACATTCTTGTTTCATTTAAGTGGACAAATTTTCTTTTCCAACTGAATCATGGTTGAATATTGTGTGTTTTATTTTGTAGTCATGCAACTTTGGCTCTCTATAAAAAGCTTCTCTATCTAGCACCAAAAGTTCTGAATAGGTACTGCCACAAGCCTTGATTGCACTTGTAGGTCATCCTCGAAAGTATCGCTTCATTCTGAAGTCTGTCAATATGCAGGTGGGAGATGTGCGCACAACCTAAAGTTGTTGTCAAAATTGAAAGTGAGGAAGATATGATGGTTTTGCAAGTGAGCAATGTTTATAGTTATCTGGTGCTACATTGGTTAATTTCTTGTTTAATCTGTTTGATAGCAGGATATTGGCATACATGCCTGCCTTGCTATACAATACTCAGTTATTGATTATAATTATGATGCAGAGAAGAAAATTTAATTAGATTTTAATAAGCTTTCGCTGATAGCAGTTTTTTTTCCTTCTAATTAATCATGTAAAAGTGGTTGGAAGTTGTTCTGCGAACGGAGCTTTGAAGAGGTTGGGGATACAAAGTAGTTCGGATCCAATCAGTAGTCACCAAGAGGACTTAGATAGGGGAAGAGTGAAACAATTGGAGAGTGCTTCTTAGGTAAGAAAAGTAAGCATGGATCAGCCTCTTCCTTAACCTCCTCTTTGGAGGTGCCTCGGGTAGTCTTAAAAGGCAGCAAATGAAGGTCATTTAATGGTGATGGGTAACTATCTTCCAAGCTCAAATGATAGGTAATATTAGCTGATGAGTGTTGACTGGGGAGTAATTGAGAAAAGTAATGGTTCTAGTATGCTAAAGATGAGTGAATGCTTTGAGTAAAGAGGTTTTATTTATAGCGGAAGGGAGGTAGGTCAGCATTTATTGCATGGAGGGAACGTGTCGAGTGGGGTTGTGCCTGCATTAAATGGTTATGGAGCATGTCTGGTATGAAGGGGAAGGTATGTTAACGTTGAAGATGATTGGAGGGCTTTGTTAGATCCAATTCTTGCTGGTGCAAATTTGGTATCATGGAAAGCAAGAAGCAGGATGTTGTCGCTAGGTCAAGTGTGAAAGTGTGCTATGACTTTGGCAACCTGTAAACTTGTGTGGTTGAAACAATTATTTGGAGAATTAAGATTTGTAGAAATGGGCGAGATGGAACTAATTTGCGACAATAAAGCAGCTCTACATATTGCCTCCAACTCAGTCTTTTTTTAGAGGACCAAGCACATAGAAGTTGACTGTCACTTTATCAGGGAGAAGATACTTTTTGGGCACATTTCACTAGATTCGTCAACTCTAATGATCAACTGTCAGACGTTCTTACTAAGTATTTGAAAGGTCCTAGCATCACCTACATTTGTATCAAGCTTGGTGCATATGATGTGTATGCTCCTGCTGAAGGGAGGAGTGTTAGAATAGGTGTAAACACTAGTTGTATCCTAGTGTGAATATGACCTGTTTCTTAGTGTGAGTTGTATATAGCTGTCATATTTATTGTAAAGTCTCCATAAATACTATAGTTGTGTAGGCCAGTATTATCACTGATACCATTCTCAAACGTAAGGTCTTCTATCTTTTCCTTAAGTTTAGTAGTTTGTCTTCTCTTCCTCCATCATCTGCAATTTCTGAAATAAGATATGACACATTTCTTTTCTTCCCATTAATCTAAAAATTCTTATTTTTTTAAAAAAAATCTGAAATTGTTGTTTTGCAATATTTTTGTTTAATTTGACAGGATAGGGCAGAGTCATTGAAGTTACCCACCCATATCACAATCGATGCTGGGAGAACACAGATTGCACCAAGTGAGTTACAAGCATTTCCCATATCCAGCACTTCGTGTCAAGCGTATTTGTCTAAACCTTGTGTTTAATTTGTGTCTACTAAAGCCAGGTATAGCTAGCATTGAAATTGAAGATGCAGCTCTGCTAGTCATTTGTATGTAGCTGCTGCTTGCAAACCCTAAAATAAAAATGAAAATGATAATCGAATGGTTCCACTACCACCTTTAAATGAAAGGGTCGTCTCACAATTCTTGGTTTGTGAAGATATATATTGTTTTTTTAATGTGGCTAAAGCTGTGCTGTATAGTTGTCAATTGTCAATATTCTGATGTGTAACAAATCCTCAAGAAAAGAGGTGTTGAGTGGTTCTGTGTACTGCCTGTATCCCATGAGTGAATAGAGTTTAATCTACTTTGAATCTCCCATGAATCATCTCATCTATTTTCTTGGGAAGTATCATTGAAATGAGAAGTTAATGAGCAAGTTGTGAAATAATGAATGCGTCTATGAAAGCTTGAAGGATCTGATGTTTTAGAGATGAATGCAAAGTTTATGTTGACGATGAACTTTGGTGAAGTTTATGTTGACACAAGAAAATTTTACTATGATGGGAACCAAAATACTCACAGAAAATATCAAGATACTAAAATAACCATTGTTATATTGATAATAATGAACCCAAACAGCCAGGTTTCAATGATAACAGTAGGTATAATGCTGGGAAATGCAACAGAGCATAATAACAAGGAAATAACCACACTGAACGAAACCAGAAGTAAACAACAGTAAATACCGAAGGAAATAGCAGAATATTAGTAAGAACTAGTGGGAGATAGCAAAACCAGTAACGATGATGATGAAGGCAACACACCATACTCAGATGACCTTCCTAGCAATATAGGAGCTAGGTCTCTCCCTTGTTCCTCCAAAACTCTTCGTAAGAAACCATGAGGCCACCCTAGACCCCCTTAAACACCTTTCACCACAACAGGACAAAATAGTGCTAGCACACCCTTGCCCCCATTTCCCAAATAACTGAATTGTCCTATACTCCAGAACTACCAGCCATGTGTGTGGCCTAGTTGAAGACCCTTTTACCCTTCCTTTTCCTTGCGTATGTCATTTTAACCGTGGGTCCATCATTACCCTCCCCTACAAGAGCCATCTTGTCCTCAAGGTGGAAAGTAGGGAATTGTGTCTCAATCGTAGAAGTATCCTCCCACGTATTATCACACTCTGGTAGTGAGCTCCACTTAATGAGTACTTCCAAGGTGCTATCCATTAGTTTTCGAGATCTCAACACTGCTTTCGGAGTGACAACTAACTCTTTCTCTGAAATCAAGAAAGATGGAATATCTGATGAAGGTGGGCCTGCGTGTAAGGCTTTCTTTCACTGGGAAACATGGAAGACTGGGTGAATTCTGGTGGATGGTGGTAATGCCAGCTTGTATGCCACAGGGCCCACTTTGGCACAATAGTGTAAGGGCCAAAAAAATGAGGACTGTGCTTTTTGGCCAATGTTCGGAGTTTATAAGGTTGCACCTTCACATAAGCTAAGTCTCCCACTTTTAAAGTAACCTCCCTCCATTTTTTATCAGCCCCCTCTTTCATGTAAACCTGAGCCTGCAGTGTTAAGGGACAGCAAGACCAGCAGTTAGGCGAGCCTAACTCAGTCAAGGTGGCCCCCTCTGGTCAAGTTTACAAATGTTTCACACATGGGAAAAAGAAGAAAGAGGAAGACAAGAAAGAAGATTAGTTGTCTTAGGAGTCTTAGCTGTCATTTTATTTATTAATAGCTTCAAAATATTTAGGAGTTAAATTTACATTATCTAGTAGTCAGTTTACCTTATCTGCAGGTTTCCCATTAGTTGGGAGTTAGCTGTTTTCATTAGGAGTTAGAGATTGTCTTTTGTTAGGAGTCAATTATGCTTGTACCCTTTTAAAAGGGAAATTATGAGATGGAATAAAGTAGGCATTATTTCTTGACTAGTTCTGAGATCGAAGAGTTCTCTCTAACGAGCTCTTAAAATTCTAGTTCTCAATATAGGTCGAAAGGGAAGGAAAACTCAGACAACAGTTGCTCTCGGAATCAATTTTTGATTTCAGAGTACAAGGACCCATAACTAAGTGATCATGGACCTGTAACAAATTGTTATTAGAGCAGGAGGTTATGGGGGATTCTCGCACACTCCAGCAGCACTTTGAAGCCTTCATGGCTATGTACTAGGAGGATCGAGCAAGGGATAGGGCCTATAGAGAAAGGGACAAGGCTGCCAATGAAGTAAGACAAAACGAGGTTGCCATATAAGTGGAAGAACTCTCTCGTGGCTTAGCGGCAACCTAAGTAGAAGGCAGAGGAGTCGGGAAAGGACATAACAACTGTGGTCGTAGAGAGCAAAGGGGAATGGAAAACCTGGAGGGAGGAAGTTTTGTGCCGAGATATTCCAAACTCGACTTTCCTCGCTATGATGGCTCTTATGAAGTTGGGATGGTTGAATCGCTGCGAACACTTCTTCTGCCACCAGCGAACAATAGCAAAAGACAAGGTGGAGTTGGCATCCTTTCACTTGGAGGGAGATGCCCGACTATGGTTCATAAAGATGGAAAAGGATAGGCCACTCCTTTCTTGGGAAGAATTCAAGAGCAATTGCAACCTGCGTTTTGGGCCACCCATTAGGAGTAACAACTGGGAGAACTACCCAAGCTTCGCCAAATTAGCACGGGAGAGGATTACTTTCACACAGGAACAGGAAGTTGAGATATTCATTAGTGGGTTGAAGGAGGCAATAGCAATGGAAGTTGAGTTACATCACCCTCGAGACTTAACAGACGCTATAAGCTTAGCTAGGCTTTATGAACGCTGAGGGAACAGATATAAGGAAGAACCAAGTGGCCCTCGAAAGAGCACTACTAATGGTGCCCTATGGACACTCTATGTGAAATGACTAAATAGGGCAGAGATGGAGGAGATACAAGAGGCTCTGTTATAATTGAGACAAGCCTTATACGATAGATCATCAATGTAAACGACTCTTTTGGTTGGAGGGAATAGGTGATGAGCAACTTGGACCCGAGACAATGGAAGACGACATAGTGGAGCCCAAGATCTCAATTCATGCCATCACAAGAATTCAAAAATCACAGGCAATGTAAGTGAAAGGATTTGTTAATGGAAAGCCCTGGTGATCTTGATTGATTCAGGCAGCACCCACAATTTTGTTGATGAAGCCCTGGTGGAATGGTTGAAAATACCCACTGAATCAAAGGCTAAGTTATGCGTAACTGTGGTAAACGGAGAAAAACTACGTAGCCCTAGTGTATGTCGATCACTTCCCTTAGAACTAGGGCTTCAAACCTTTCACTTTGATTTATTTTTACTACCTCTCTATGGGTTTGGTGCAGTGCTAGACGTGAATTAGTTAAGGACCCTTGGTCCTATTTATTGGGACTTTGCCACTATGAAAATGCAATTTTGTTGGCAAAAAACCAGAGGGTTGAACTACATGGAATTAAGACCCCCAGTTCACTTACAACCTCCCTAGCAACAACGGTAGTAGAGGAAGATCGAGAATGGGAGCTCAAAACAATCCTCTCAGAATTCCAAGACTTGTTCAATACTCTAGAAGGTCTCCCCCCTCTTGCCAGTGCGATAATCACATTGATTTGGAATGAGGCGTGGGTCCTATAGTAGTTCACCCTTATCGTTATCCTCATGGACAGAAAGATGAGATCGAAAGACAATGTACCGAGATGCAAAATAAGGGAATTATTCAGCCTAGTCAATCACCTTTCTCATCCCCAATTTTGTTAGTTAAAAAGGCAGATAATTCATGGAGGTTTTGTGTCGATTATTGTGCCTTGAATAGCCATACCTTTAAAGATAAATTTCTAATCCCCATCATTGACGAGTTGTTAGAGGAATTACACGAGGCAAACTATTTCTCAAAACAGGATTTATGTTCCGGATATCACCAAGTTAGGATGCATGAGGTAGATGTAGAAAAGACAGCCTTTTGCACCCACCATGATCACTTCAAATTTCTAATAATGCCTCACTAATGCCCCTTCCACTTTCCAAGCCCTCATGAATGATGTATTTAAACAATTACTGCACAAGTTCATCTTGGTATTCTTTGACTACATATTGATTTATAGTCATACTTGGACAGAGCACATCCAGCATCTTTGTATTGTGTTCACCTTATTACGGCAACATTGCTTGTTCTTAAAGCAACCTAAATGTGTATTTGCACAAACTCAAGTCTCCTACTTAGGGCATGTGATTTCTGTTCTTGGTGTCGAGGTAGACCGTCAAAAGGTAGCAGCAATGCTCCAATGGCCACAACCCCCACCTTACACCCCCTATGTGGCTTCCTTGGCCTCACCGGGTACTATAGAAAATTTGTGAAAGATTATGAGAAAATTGCTGGTCCATTGATAGCAATGTTAAGAAAAAACACCTTCGTTTGGACACCAGAATCAGTGGCTGCCTTTGAGGCACTAAAACTAGCCATGACCAAAACACTAGTCTTAACGCTTCTAGATTTTGATAGAAAGTTTATAGTTGAGTGTGATGCCTCAGATTTGGGAATTGGAGCTGTTCTGCAACAAGAAGGACGATCAATTGCCTTTTTTAGTCAACCCTTAGCCAAGCACCACCAACATCTACCAACATATGAGAAAGAATTGATTGGTTTAGCCAAGGTTGTACACCATTGGAGGTCTTACTTGTAGGGACGAACATTCTTGATACGAACAGACCATTGCAGTTTAAAGTTTCTCTTGGAGCAACGCATTATTACCTCCCTACAACAACACTGGATTGGTAAGCTAATGGGGTTTGATTTCACAGTAGAGTATTGGGCTGGCCGAGAAAATACAGTGGCAGATGCCTTGTCTCGCAAAAATGAAGATGTCGAAGTTTTAGCAATAATATCCATGCCTAAGCTGGGATTCTTTGATACAATCCAAATAGAAGTCACTAACTCACAGGAATTACAGTAGTTGGTACAACGTATCGCCACTAAGGAGGAGGGACATCCTTGGTCATATCATGAGGGGCTGCTCCTTTTTAGAAATAAGGTTTATTTACCAATTTTCTCTTTCCTTCCTTAAGCAATCATCACAGCAGTGCATAATCAGTGTCATGAAGGGTACCAAAAAACTCTTCAATGAGTTGCAACTGATTTTTATTCGATGGGAATGAAGCGTCAAGTTCAAGACATGGTTAGAACTTGTGAAGTTTGCCAAAGGAATAAATTAGAACACTTGCAACTTACAAGGCTGTTGCGGCCTCTCCTAATTCCTACACAAATCTGGTCCGATATATCATTGGATTTCATAGAGGGTCTACCCTCTTCAAATGGGAAGACTATCCTATTGGTAGTAGTAGATCGCTTCTCCAAATATGCGCACTTCCTGCCCCTATCACACCCTTACTCAGTTATCACAGTGGCTTGCATCTTCTTTAATAATACCTTCAAATTTTGTGGGTTGCCAGAAACTATGGTCAGTGACCGGGATGTCACTTTTACAAGCTGTTTTTGGTCGAAATTATTCAAGTTGAGTGGCTCCAAATTATCATTGAGCTTCGCATACCACCCCCAGAGTGACGGACAAACAAAGGTTGTTAACCGGGTGATTGGCATGTATTTGCGATGTTTTATAGGTGACCGTCCTTGCAAATGGATAGATTGGATAGTATGGGCTGAATACTACTACAACACAAGTTATCATTCTTCCTTGAAAACCACTCCTTTTGAAGTGGTTTATGATCGTGCCCCACCTTGCTTGCTCTCTTATTGCCTAGGCCTCGCAAAGGTCGCCGCAGTTGACATTGAATTAAAGATAGAAACTTGTTAATGCTAGAGTTGCACAAACACTTACTGCAGGCTCAGAACCTCATGAAGACTACTTATGATGCCAAGCACCAAGAAGTCCACTTTAAGGAAGGTGATTTGGTTCTCTTAAACCTTCAGCTCTATTGCTAGCTATCCCTTGCCTCTCGGAGCAATCGCAAATTGTCTCCACATTTCTATGAACCCTTGCTTATTGGAGCCAAAGTAGGCAGTGTTGCCTATCGCCTCTCCCTGCCACCAGAATCCAAAATACACCCGATCTTCCATGTATTTTGCTTAAAGAAATTCGAAAGGGCAAACAATAGCCCACCTTAGTTGCCAGCAGTATATCAAGGTGAAATTGAACCTACACCCAAGGCCATTTTGGACTCACACATTCTAGCAAGAAACTTGCAAGTCCTTATTCACTGAGAGGGCCTTTCCCCAGTCGATGCTTCATGGAAGCCAGTTTCTAATATTCTAACTCGTTGTCCTTCATTTGCCCTTGAGGTCAAGCGCTTTCTTGACGAGGTGGGTGATGTTAGGGGCCAACAGCAGGACCAACAGTTAGGCGAGCCTAACTCAGTCAAATGGTCCCCTTTGGTCAAGTTTACAAACGTTTCACACATGGGAAAAAAAGAAAGAGGAAGACAAGAAAGAAGATTAGTTGTCTTAAGAGTCTTAGTTGTTATTTTATTTATTAATAGCTTTAAAATATTTGGGAGTTAAATTTACATTATATAGTAGTTAGTTTACCTTATTTGCAGTTTCCCAATAGTTGGGAGTTTCGTTGTTTTCATTAGGAGTCAGAGATTGTCTTTTGTTAAGAGTCAATTAGAGATTGTCTGTTGTTAGGAGTCAATTATGCTTGTACCCTTTTAAAAGGGAAATTATGAGATGGAATAAAGTAGGCATTATTTATAGTCAAGAACCTTAGTTCTGAAATCGAAGAGTTCTCTCTAACAAGCTCTTAAGATTCTAGTTCTCAAGATAGGTTGAAAAGGAAGGAAAGCTCACAAACAACAATTGCTCTCGAAATCAATTTCTGATTTTAGAGTACAAGGACCCATAACTAGGTCACAATCAAGGGCTTATAACATGCACTATATTCCCCTTAAGCTCCTCAAGAATGTGATTACATTCCTGAATCTGAACATTCACTTCCTCCACATAGGAAGGTTCATCAGTCAATCTAAGTAGGGGTGGTGGGTCTTGCCCATATAGGGCTTTAAAGGGAGTCATACTTGCCACTCATTAATACGTAGTATTGTACCAATATTCAGCCCAATGTAGCCACTGAACCTACTGTTTGTGTTTATCACCCACAAAACACCTTAAGTAAGCTTCCAAACATCAATTGACCACCTCAGTTTGTCCATCTGCGGATGAAATGCTGAGCTCATTCGAAGCTGGGTGCCGCCTTCCAGAATTCTTGCCAGAACTAGGGGTGTGCAATGGTTTGGTTTAAACCGCCAACCCAACCAAATTGAACCGAACTTCTAACCGAACCGAACCATTGAAGAAACAGTTTGGTTTGGTTCGATTTTTATTTCATCCAAACCGATATAAACGATTCGGTTAGCAGTTTGGAATTTCCAAACTGCGGTTCAAACCAAACCGAACCGTTAACATATAATTAATTAATTATATATATTTAATATAATTTTATATATAATAAAATACATTAAAAAAATATAACTATATATATATATATTTAAAAAATACATTTATTACATATAAATATATATTATATATAATTAATTAATTAATTAAATATATAAATAAAATCAAAAACCGATTAACCGAACCGCTAAATAATGGTTCGGTTCGGTTCAGTTTTAACCAAATATTTTCAAATAACCGAACCATACCAAACTGTTTTTGTTTGGTCGATTCGATGTTCGGTTTGGTTCGAAAGTGAACCAAACCAAATTGTGCACGCCCCTAGCCAGAATTGACTTATAAATACCAGATCATGATCTGACGCTATCGAGTCCAGAATGCCATGCAACTTCACCACTTCTTTGACAATTGTAGAAGTCACTTCCGTGGCTATAAACGGATGTGCCAAATAGATGAAATGATTATACTTGGTGAATCTGTCCGCCACCACCAGAATCACATCGTTACCTGCTGATTTAGGTAACCCATCCACAAAATCCATGCTAATATCCGTCTAAACCTGAGATGGAATAGGTAGGGATTGGAGTAACCCTGCTGGAGATAAAACTTGGTACTTATTTGTCTGACAAGTATCACGACTCACCACAAACTGCTTTACATCTTTCTTCATACCCTTCCAATAGAATGGTCTTGATAACTGTTTGTATGTCCTGAAGAAACCTGAGTTTCCTCCCATAGGTGATGAATGGAACTCCCTTAACAGCTACAAGACCTATCGAGATCATTTAGGTATGACCAACTTCCCCTTGTATAGGAGAATTCCTCGTTGCAGTCAGTAGTCAGGATGACTTTTAGTCTGAGCCACTAGTTGTTGAATGATGGTGGCTAGCCTTGGGTCCCGATGCAGTTCCTCTTCAAACTCATCGCACCCCTCAAACTGACTAAGGGTGATAGCCCCTAATTCTGTTTAGCGGCCCACCGCTGCTGTTCCACACTCATGATTCGTTGTTTTAGTAAAAACTTCAAGCTCTTTTGATCGATTCTAATTATAAACTAATTACCAAAGAGGTATGGTCACCATTTTTGTACTGCGAATATAATAACCATTAACTTTCTCATATATTGAACTCCTTATTCCCTTTTCTGAGAGTTTATGACTTAGATATGCAATGGGGTGGCCTCCTTGCATAAGCATCACTCCTATCCTAATTCCCGAAGCATCAATCTCAATCTCAAAACATCTTCGAAAAATTAGGCATAGCTAGTACTGGAGCGGTTGTCATGGCTCGCTTCAGAGCATCAAAAGCACATTGAGGTGCTTCTCCCTAAACGAAGTTATTCTTTTTTAATAACTTTGTGAGAAGGGCTGCTATCCCCCCTTACTCCTGCACAAACTCCTTGTAATAGCCAATAAGGCCCAGGAATCCTCGGAGGCCTCTGACATCTATGGGAACCGGTTAGTTGATCATAGCCTCTATCTTGGAAGGGTTAGGTTGAACCCCTTTTCTTGATATAATGTGGCCCAGATACTCTAGTTGCGACTGCCTGAACAAGCACTTCTTCCGATTCAAGAGTAAATCATTTTCCCTCAAGATCTACAAAGTGTCCCTGAGATGTGGAATATGGGATTCCAAGTCAACACTGTAGATGAATATGTCATCGAAGAATACTTATAGGTGAGGTCGGAAGATACGATTCATCAATGCCTGAAACGTCGAAGGAACATTGGTTAGGCCAAACTGCACCACCAAAAACTCATAATGACCCTTATGGGTCCTGAAAGCGGTCCTAGGCCCATCTCTTTTCTTCATCCGATTCTGATGGTACCCCGATTTTAAGTCTAACTTGGAAAATATCACTGCGCCCCTTAACTCATCCATCAACTCATCTATGACCGAGATCAAAAGTTTATCAAGCACTGTTAGCTGATTAAGGGCCCGATAGTCTACACAGAAACGCCAACTGCCATCCTTCTTTTTTACTAATAACATTGGGCTGAAGAACGGGTTGTTGCTAGGCCAGATCATCCCTGAGTCTAACATCTCCTTCACCAATCTCTCAATTTCATTCTTTTGAAAGTGCAGATATCTATAAGGCCGAATATTTGGGGGTTAGGCCCCGCTTTTCAACTGAATCTGATGGCCCTATGCCGGGGTGGATGCAACTCCAAATGAGCCCTAAACAGGACTCAAAGCTAGCTATCACCTCTTCAATTTCTTTCGGATAGTTACATTCGTTCTGCACTTCCATTGACCCAAACTCAATTAGGTAACTTTCTCCTTCCCCTGAGTGAAGGGTCCTGATCATTAGATTTAAGAGACACCAACTTCTTCAAAAGAGATGGGCCCCCCCTTAAACAAATCATTGTAGATCCCAAGATAAAAACCATGGTCAAGAGTTCCCAGTTAACGCTGATATACCTTAAGGATTTTAGCCATGTTATTCCTAGTATCATATCTGCTCCACCTAATTCCATAGGTAAAATGGATTGCATGACCCTTACGCCTTGTATCTCAACATGCACCCTCGTGCATACTCCTCTTTTTGACACTTATTACCCATTACCCACTAAAACATTGAAATTGTGATTCCCTTCAATTCAAATTCTCAATCGCTGAACCAGTTCCAGAGAGATGAAATTAATGGAGGCTCCATTATTTATCATGATTACCACATCCTCTCCTTTCACCTTGCCCAAGTGTTTCATAGTGTGATCTGCTACTATTCCTGTTAACAAATGCATTGACACTTCAAATTCCTCATTAGTTTCCTCCGTTGTATCAGTGATTAATTCAGTCTGGTTTCCTTCTCTAATTCTGCCATAGTCTTCTTCATTCTCGAAGTTGTCTTCCTCGATGACCAATAGAATTTGTAATTGCCTGTTTTTATACACATGGCTGCTAGAGTATCGTTCATCACATCGAAAGCAAAGGCCCTATTGTCTTCTTCTATTAACCTCTCTTTCAGACATGCTATGGTAAGGCCCTTCCCATCTATTTCCATTGATGCTGGCCTCCCATTCATCGGAAAAGCCCTAGTTGCTTCGTATTTCTCAGTCGTAGATGGAAGTACGTTGTGTGTCATTCCAGTCTGCGTTGAAACCGATTGGGAACGTAAGGGGTGAGCCGGGTATTGGGCTCGGGTAAGGGCAACCCACCCTCTTCTGGCCTCCCTCCATCTATCCACAACCCAATTCTTTTCCTTTACCTTGAGGGCCATATTCATTAGTTGTTGGAGGTCTCAGCCTTAATGTCTTCCTTGAGCCCATTCAAGAATGTGCGATCTAGGGCATTGGTGAGAGCAGCTAAGAGGAGTTCAAACTCCTCTCTATAAGCAGTGACTGTCATTGTTTGACGCAAAGCAACCAAAAGTTCATGCCCATCCCCTACTTGAGAAGGTTGAAACCTCTCAAGGAGAGCTGCTCGGAAAGCATCCCACGTTTGGATCCTTGCATGTCCATCACACCATTGGAACCAGTTGAGGGCTTTTTCCTCCAAACAAACAACTACAACCTCCATTTTCTCTACCTCAGTAATGCCATTAACGGCAAAATATCTTTCCACCCTGAACAACCACCTTGTCAGATCTTCTTCGGCAAATAGAGGTAAGTCCAGCCTCCTGAAACGATTTTCTTTTCCCCCTTGTTGCTGGTCTCTTCTTTCTCTATCCATTTCTCCCTCCTAATGATTATCATTGGACCCTCCAAGCTGAGGGTTCCCCTTCCATGAGAGCCTTCCCTTTGTTCACGGCCATTGCATCCCTTAGTTACCATGAAATAATCTCTAATAACCCCCATTTTACGCCTCATCTCTTCCATTCCCTGCCCCATCCCTTCTAGTCTTGAATCCATTCTAGTCTGACCATTCCTCGATAAGGCACTGGCTTTGATACCAAAATGATGGGAACAAAAATACTCGCACCAGAAAATATCAAGATACTGTAATAACCACTGTTATATTGATAATAATGAAACCAAACAGCCAGGTTTCAATGATAACAGTACGTATAATACTGGGAAATGCAACAGAGCATAATAACAAGGAAATAACCACACTAAACGAAACCAGAACTAAACAACAGTAAATTGCAGAATATTAGTAAGAACAAGTGGGAGATTTCAAAACCAATAACCGATGATGATGAAGGCAGTACACCATACTCAGATGACCTCTCTAGCAATATGGGAGCTAGGTCTCCCCCTTGTTCCTCCAAAACTCTCCATAAGAAATCTAGAGGCCACCCTAAACCCCCTTAAACACCTTTCACCACAACAGAACAAAATAGTGCCAGCACACCCTTGTCCCATTTCCCAAATAACCAAATCCTCCTATACTCCAGGAACACCCTTTTACCCTTCCTTTTCTTTGCGTGTGTCATTTTAACTGTGGGTCCATCATATTATAAAATGGGATTATTTAGAAATATTTGCAGTCTTTGACCATGGCCTTGCAACTTCACATTGTTTTTCATTCATTTCTTCCTACCTTCCTAAGTTGAAGCTGTTAGTAGATATAACTTGTGAATTTGGTAAGTATTGCTCATGTTAATTTCAATTTTTTACAGATTGCTGCCTGGTTTTATTTTTTGTGGGTTCTTTTTTTTTTTTTTTTGGGGGGGGGGGGGGGAGCCATTTCCTTATCTATATTTATGGACTTCTCAACTACAGTACCCTGATTGTTTAGTCAGTGTCCAAACATTTAAAAATTTTGTCAGCTTAGTGGCTTGTGGTTCCTTTTTTTTTTGGTTCTTTTGGCTTGGGTTCCGTTTTAATAACAACTAAGGTGAAAGTATTGATCTTTTCATTTACTGACAAGTTATCATTCAAATTACTTTGTGTATTCTTTCTATCTTCATTTGATTTATACTTACAAAAATTTTAGCATTCAAGTCTATAATCTATACATTGTCATCATTATATAATTCAGCTTCTGACATTAATGTTGTTGTGAAGTAAGGATATCAATCTTTAAACTTGAGGGCTTTATTTGTAATATCTATGTTTTATTCTCCTTTTAAATTGCTAAATCTTAAAGCTGAAGACATCTTATTACTTTTGGGAGTTGGATTCAGTGGATATCTATGACACTTGAATATTTCCACTTCCACTATATGATGGGAGTGGAAACAGGATAATACTGTAGTCCACACAGACAAGTTGTTTTGGAAACTGCTCTAATAGTTTCCTGGTCTTGTTTAGTTCAATTTGTGCACCATCACTATGTGTTTTCTTTGGAGTTTCTTATCCATTGAAGGAATCTAATAAATTTTTTAACTGGAAGATGTGAAAGAAACTTATTTATACGGATTCCAGAAGGTGTATAAGTTCTTTGGCTTCTCTTTATTAATTGATTGATTAGCTACCTTGCAACTTTTGTCAATCAGACTTTATTTGTTATATTTCTAGTTATTTATATACTCTGTATAATATAACTGCTAAAATCATATTTAATTTACTAATTAAATTTGTTTCCCCTTTCTTCTAGATTCCAGAACAGTGATGGCAATTCTTGGTAATTGTCTCTTTTCTTATACATGTATTTCTTTTGTGATGCCAGTTTTGTCTTTTCTTTTACCAGTTTACGTTTTCCTTCCCATTTTCAGCTCAAGTCTTTTTTGACTTGGTCTAATATTCCTGTGCAGGACCAGTTGAAATTGTTGATGATGTAACAGGTGGACTAAAACTTCTCTAGTTGTCTCTCCAGTCAAGATAGTCTCTTGTTTACCATAAACTGGAGCTTTTTTGGGGGGATATCAGTTTTGATGCTTTGGCTATACAACATTAGTCTTTCTGAGCAATGCTGGTTTCTTCATGAAGATTTGCTGTATTCTTTGCCCTGATAAAGATACATGTTTGATCTTAAGTTGACAGTCCCGATGATGATGAAAATTAGGCCCTCATTGACATAACTATGGTAGTATGAAGATTGAGACAGTCTGGGTTCATTACTTGGTGTTAACTTTACATCTCTTGCATTCTTGAAAAGCTTTTATTTCTTCAGAGCTCGTCTCTACATAGACGGAAGAGAATTCTGATGAAGTTGGGATTGCTACCCTACTCATGAGTATATTCATGAGTGGGTTTTTATTTATTTATTTTTTTTTAGTTTTTTTAATTTTTTTCATAATTTTTATTTTAAGAGATAATTTAAAAGAATATGAAAAAAATTTTAAAAATAAAAAAAATCAAAAATCAAAAATATTTTATAACATAACTATTCAAAAATAAATTAAAAAACTAAGCAAAAAAACAAAAGAAAAAGTAAAAAAAATTCTTTTGATTTTTTTAAAAATTTTTTTCATATTCTTTTAAATTATCTTTTAAAATAAAAATTATGAAAAAAATTAAAAAAACTAAAAAAAAATTAAAAAAAATAAAAACTCACTCATGAGTAGGGTAGCAATTGTCTTTTTATTTTTTTAACAGAGTGAGCAAGGCCTGTTCCAAACTGTATGTCATTCAAAGCTCTAAAACTTACATAAAGATTATGGTACTAAATTAAAAGTTAATAATCTAAAAGTTTATGCAATGAAAAAAACTTGAATAATAATTTTATTATTATATATCTAATATCTCATCCATCATTAAACATCAAGTATATATAATAGGAGACAAATAAAATGAATGCAATGTAATATAGTGATATTATGTAGTTCTCTAAAAAGAAAAAAGTGGTAGTTTAATCTTCATATATACAACTTAAATATACTACACATTTAAAAACACCGATATGGATTCTTTAAATTGCACAATGATAATTGTTGACAAAAAAATTAAGGGTTTAATTTTTATGCAATATAAACAACTAAATAATAATTTATTTATGTATAAAAAACCCACTGCTTTATTTTTTTCATAAAAAATAATTATGTACCCTTTATTCATTAAATTATATCTATATTTTAAAGGAGCCAAATCTATATTTTTAACTACTCTATTGATACGCACATTGTGAGTATTAATTATTTTTTAATTTTTGTTTTAAAATTATTAGATAATAACTTTTTTTAAATTATAAAAATGATAATAAAATTTTATAAATCTTCACAAAATTACCTATAATTTATTTTTTTTAATTTTCAATTAAGATTATAGGTTGTATAAATACTAAGAGATCAAATTTCCCTAGAACCACATATTTTAGTACAAATAAGAGGAAAAGTTCTTGAGCAAACTTAGTATACCAAAAATCAGTAAGGCCATTTCTAAGCTACCACCCCCACTTTCTTTTTTTTTTTTTTTTTTTTACTTTTTCTATTTTTTATGTTTTTTTTTTCAAATTTTTTTTAATTTTTAAAAATAATTAA
>JASKGM010045447.1:0-11606 GCA_034509205.1 Ceratonia siliqua
ATATATATATATATATATATATATATATAGGGGATGTATCTTATGAGAGGGGTGGTTTATTATGAGAGGTGAGAGGAGTAATGAATGAACGTTGGATCAGAAATTAATGGCTAAGATTATTCATTAAAAGTCAAGTACCTCGCATGTGACCATTCATTAAAAATGCATGTGCCACTCATGTGACTTTTAATAAACAATCTGAGCCATTTATTTCTGATCCAACGGTTATTAATTACTCATCTCACATTTCATAATAAAACACCCATATCATAAGATACATCCTATATATATATATATATATACCTCTGTTTCTCGTTGGTATCAGAGCCTTGTTCTCTAGAGTCCTATAGAGGGATTGTTTAATAGTTACTTTTAGATAAATCTCTAAAAGATTTAAATTCTAAACGAACTTAGTGTTGGTCAGCCTTTGAGCGTAGTGTTGGTCAGCCCATTAGAGCCCAGGTGATTGTTTAGGGTGGTCCTGCTAAAATTAGTAAAGAAGACTCTCTAGTAGAGGTAACCATACCATAGTCAAGATTAAGGCTGTCAAATTGGGTTGAGCCCGTTGGGTTGGCCCGCCCAACCCAATAAAAATGGTGGGTTGGGTTAAAAATCTCAACCCACCAAAATTGGCGGGTTGACCCGCGGGTTGAGCAGGCTGACCTCTTTTTTTTTTCCCCTCTCTTTCCTTTATCCTCATTCTTTTATTTTCTCGTCTCCTCTTTCCCTCCATCCGCAGCAAGCTCATCTCCCTCAGTCCAATGCAAGGCTCCACAAGTCTTTAGGAAGGTGTGGGTGTGGGGATTTGAAGCCAGGTCCCCACACCCACACTCCAAAACCTTAACCACTACTCCATTAGGCTGTTTATGTCAAATTTAACCAAAATTAATATTTATTATATATTAAATATTTTTAATGAGTTAGCCCGCCAACCCGCCAGCTCGTTATAAGGGGGTGGGTTGAGTTTTTCAACCCGCCTAATTTTGGCGGGCCAGCCCGCCCCGCTCCACCTAGAGGGCGGGTCAAAACGGATTCGGGTGAACCCGGGCAGACCGGCCCGTTTGACAGTCTTAGTCAGGATGATAGACCAAAGAGAAAATGAAGAAGATATATCATAAAGTAGTAGACAACAAACCCTTTCGATATAAGAAACATAGCAAAACTTAGTCTCTTGAACCTTACCTACCATACGTTATAAGGAAATATATAAAATATTTACCTTCCATTTCCTAGAAGATAGTGTCTACAAAACAGTAGAGATTACAAAATCCATAGGAAAACAACATGATACCTTACACCTATTAGACTCTGAAATAATAAATCAACACATTAGAGATAGATACAACTTCCTTCACATAGGATCAATACAAGTTGCCATCAAACCCTTAAGAAGAATGGAGTAAACCAATATATACTTCTTCTCTTACGAGATACAATAGCCTTAAGCTTTGATGATTCAATAATGGCTTGCTTAGAATCTAACATAGCCAACGGCCCAGTATATTTTAATTGTCTCTCAAACTATGTAATTAGTTTGAACAATAAATATATCAAAACAGCCTTAGTTCTCAATACAAATACAGTACAAAAGTTCAAAGAATGATCTGAAGACGTAGGAATCATCTATAGAATACAATACAAACTTTTGAAAAACCTATTTAAAGTAGAAGTCAAAAGGATTTCCAGTAGGAATGAGACAATAATTATAGAAGCAAATTTAGACAAAACTAAGGTAATAACACCTAAACCTATAAGACATGAATAAATGTTAGCAAAACTTCCAGAAGGTTAGAAATTTAAAGACATTTCCTCCCCAAAAAGGGAAGTGACAACAGAAATTTTAGAAATAATAGAAGACCAGAATAGTAATGTTACCCTTAGAATGAAACGAACCTCATCTTTAAGAATAACTAAACCAAAAGACAAACCTCAAACCTTAAGACATTCAATTAGTTCCGAAAATCCCACATTACACCACAACTTAGCAGGAGTAAACTTTAGACCAAACATACCAGAACCAATTTATCGAGAAGAATCACCAAACCTCTCACCCACAAGATCTCAAGTCATGGTAATCACCAAAGACTTTGAAATAGATAAATATTACATAAGAAAAGATTTCTTATCAGACCAAAACAAAGATCAGAGAAAATGGTATTTCTCTAGTATCTTTACAGAGGAACAAAGACAACAATGATTACGACAATTTTACAATGACTGAAAGAATTAAGAGAAAATCTTTATTTCTTTTAGTGGTTTAATATATTTACAAGAGAAAATAATATTCCAAACCTATTTATCCCCACAATAAATGTAAATTCCAAAGTTACGCTAACTTGGAATAAAATAGATAATACAAAGATAGAGGGAATACATCCTCCTCTAGAAGCCATAAAAGTCAAAACAAAGGAAGGAATTGATATAGAAGCCTCTCCTTTCAAAACCATCACCTCAATCCTTAGTGCAACACCTACAAGGAATGACATTAAAAATGTTCAATTACAGACCAATTATTCAAACCAAATACTCTCTACCATAGCCAAACAGCTTGATAGAGTAGAAACTCAAATTAATACAAAAAATGTAGAAACTAACCTTAGAAGAGGAAACTATCAACACATAAATCCTCAACAACCTATCTACAAAAATGAAACCATATCACTTGAAGACAATAAAAAGATTAAATTAGGAAAACAAGATATTACAGAAAAATTAGTTGAAGAAATTACACAAAAATTAAAAAATTTACCTTTAAACGCTAGCACTAGCAACCCAACCATAAACACCATCTCACAACAAGATGAGCCAGAAAACATCAATAGAATACATTATAAAACTTCAAGTCAACATGCACTAATACCTCACACTAGAAATTACTATAGGAGACCAACGTTTCCTGATACACAATACGAAGAAAGAAACTCTTTCATTGAAAGTAGTTATTCAGGAGATTCCATTGTAGAATGGAACATAGATGGAGACAGTGAGCACCATATCCTGAATGTAATACAAAACATGACCATGGCTGCAATAGCCTATAAGGTCAAAGGAAACCAAGAACCACAAATAGTCCAAATTTTAGTCACGAGATTTACTGGACAACTTAAAGGATGGTGGGATAATTTCCTAGCAACTGAAGAAAAATAACTTATCCTAACGGTAGTTAAATAAGAAGTTCAAACTGAAGGATAACCCCCAACAATTGTCCCAGATGTAGTAGCAACCTTAATTTATACCTTAACCAAACATTTTACAAGAAATCCCTTAACATTCCAAAATAAGATAGCTAAACAGCTAATTAGCCTAAACTATCCAACCATGACAGACTTTAGGTAGTACAAAGACATGTTTCTTACCAAACTCTATGCCAAAACTAATTGCAACGCAGACTTATGGAAAGAAAAGTTTATTGTTGGCTTACCAAAACTCTTTGCTGAAAATGTTAGAGAAGCCATTAGGAAGCAATGTAACAATACCATACCTTATGATCAACTTACTTTTGGTCAAATCATTAACTTTATCACTATATAAGGACTAGCTATCTGTAATGATTTAAAGTTACAATACAAAATTAAGTCTGAACTAAAAGACAATAGAAAAAAATTAGGAACATTCTGCCAACAATATGGTATAGAGAAGATACAAGCACCCTCCTCTAAAACCAAAAAAATTAGAAAATACCATAAAACTAGACACCAGAGTTAACCTTCTGATAAACAATACACTAAGCCATACAAGAAGTATTCAAAATGAAAATCTAGCACCCATAGGAAACCTTACTCTGAAGACAAATATATCAAAAAAGATATAGTTTATTTCAAAAGCAGGAAAGTAGGCCACACTTCACGAACCTGCAAAATGAAAAAGAAAATCAATAACTTAGACATAGAAGACAAATATAATCAAAGTCTAATCAATGTAATGATAGACAAAAACTATCAAATTTCTGAAATAGAAGAATCTAATAAGGAAAGTGAAGACCAAATTAACAGCATTCAAGAAGAAACAAACATAGCTTCCTCTGAACCAGAAGAAGAACAACAAATCTGTTTTGGACCAGGAATATGCAGTTGTGACAACTGTATGAAAACACCTACAATAAATGTCATAACTAGAGATAAAGCCCAGTTATTAATAGTTATCATAAACAAGATAGAAGACCCAGGCATTAAGAGAGACAACCTTATTCAACTTAAGGAAGCCTTAGAATAAGAAGAACAGAAACCAAAAAATCTAGAACCTTACAATCTTCAGTAAATCTTAACTAGATTTAAACCTGAAGAAAAACCAGTATACAAGACTTACAACAAGAAGTTAAATAAATCAAAGATAAAGTTAGACAACTAAAGCTAAAAGACATGGCTTTAGAACTACAATTGTTTAACTTAACAAACAAAAAACTAGATTCACTAGAAGCTAGTAAGGTAGACTTAAAACAAAAACAAATCTTGACTTAAAACAAAAACAAATCTCTATAGAAAAAGAACAAGACTTAGAAGAATCTGAACAAAACTATATAAACATCATTTATAGGATACAAATACAAAAATGGTACTGCCCAATATAGTTAGTAATCAATAACGAATATACCTTAGAAACCATCGCCTTGTTTGACTCAGGAGCAGATATGAATTGTATATAAGAAGGATTAATTCCTACGCAATATTATGAAAAGACAAAAGAATCCTTAAGTAGCACAAATGGAATGCAGCTACACATCAACTATAAACTTACTAAAGTCCACATCTGCAACAACAAAACATGTTTCAAGACTACGTTCGTTTTAGTTAAAAACATAAACGAACCAATAATCTTAGGAACACCATTTCTAACCACCATATATCCCTTCCAGATAACAACAGAAGGAATCATTACAACAGCCCTAGGAAAAAATATAACCTTCGAATTCATTGGAAAACTCTACCTAAAAGATTTAAATCTTTTACAAAACACAGTCATTTCTCAAATTAATTTGATAACAAATAAAACAGATCATATTAAATCTCTTACCCCAGAAATACATCACAAACAAATTGAAGAACAGGTTAACAAACCTCAAATAAAAAAAAAAATACAACAATTACAAACCAAGTTTGAAAAAGACATTTGGGCAGAACACCCAAATGCTTTTTGGACCCGCAAGAAACATATAGTTTTCCTACCTTACAAAGATTATTTTGATGAACACAATATTCTGACCAAAGCATGCCCTATTCAAATAAATGAGGAAACTTTGGAATATTGCGAAAAAGAAGTACAAGAATACTTAGACAAGAAATTGATTCGACCAAGTAAATCCCCTTGGAGTTGCCCAGCTTTCTATGTCAGAAACCACGCTGAGATAAAACGAGGAGTCTCTAGGATGGTAATCAATTACAAACCACTAAAAAAAGTACTCAAATGGATTAGGTACCCGATTCCAAACAAAAAAGACCTCATTAGTAGAATTTGGAATGCATCCATCTTCTCAAAATCTAATAGGAAATCCGGATACTACCAAATACAGGTAGAAGAAAAAGATAAATACAAAACAGCATTTACAATTTCCTTTAGGCATTATGAATGGAATGTTTTACCCTTCGATCTTAAGAATGCTCCTTCATAATACCAAAATATTATGAATGATATTTTCAATCCTTACACCAAATTTATCATAGTATACTTAGACGATGTCTTAGTATTCTCAGAATCAATAGATCAACATTTCAAACACCTTAACCAATTTTACATGATTGTTAAGGAAAACAGCCTAGTAGTTTCAGCCAAAAAGATGAAACTATTTCAGACAAAAGTTAGGTTTTTAGGGTTTGAAATATATCAAGGTACAATCACCCCTATTAGCCGCATAATAGAATTTACGGATAAATTCCCAAATAAAATTAAAGACAAAACTCAGTTACAAAGATTCTCAGGATGCTTAAATTATGTAGCTGATTTTATACCAAACCTCAGAACAACCTGTAGACCTTTGTTCGACAGAATTAAAAAGAGTCCGCCAGCATGGAAAGAAGAAATGACTAATATAGTCAAAGGCCTTAAGAGTAAAGTCAAAGCTTTACCCTGTTTAGGTTTACCTAACCCTAAAGCCAATATGAACGTCGAAATCGACACTCCAGATTTAGGTTATGGTGGAGTCCTTAAACATGTATTCCTCGAGTCTACCAAGTAACAAATTGTTCGCTTTTATTTAGGAACATAGACAGAGTCTCAGTAGAAATATTCTACTATTAAAAAAGAGATTTTATCCACAATATTATGTATTACAAAATTTCAAGATAATTTGTTTTACAAAAGGTTTTTACTCAAAATGAACTACAAAGCAGCTAAATCAGTTTTACAAAAGGATGTTCAAAATCTTGTTTCAAAACACATCTTTGCTAGATAGAAATCCATATTATCTTGTTTTGATTTTGATATTCAACATATTAAAGGAGAATATAATGCCCTACCAGTCTTTCTCACCAGAGAATTTTTACAGGGATGACAAATACAACAACATCATGTCCTCCACCTCCAAAGGTAAAGCAAAAGGTAAAGGGAAAGAAGTTACAAGAGAATTTTTTGGTGAATCATTTGTACCAACGACACCATTAACAATAGCCATCAGACCCTCAGGTTCAAGGCCTCATACCAGACCTACCATATCTACCCCACTACAAAACAAATTCACACCACTCACTTATGAACAAGTTTTGGCCAAACCAGGCCAGACTACTCTTACCCAAACAAAACTAGCCACCTCTTAATCCTTTAAAGGAATCGGTGACTACAACAGAAAATACCTTAAGCTTCCACTTTTCTGTGTGGAACCTGAACACAAGACTCACCAAAACACCTCTGTACAAGAAATTATCCCGAGAGTTTTTCCCTTACTAAACTGGCACTACATGACTGAATATCTAGACAAAACAAGACATTTCTATGAGTTTATCCTTGTAGATATTGATTTGGCCACAATAACCCATCATTACGATAAATAAAATCCTAACAGGATTACTTATTCAAAACTAAAAATTAACCAAATCCTATCTCCCTCTCAATGGGTAAACGGACCTCATACCTATATTTTTTTTACTAGAAAATTTAAACCCCAAGGTTTTAACTACCAAGACTATCAACACACTTAGTTTAATACCCTCTTTGTGAGACCTGCAACCCATTCCTGGTTCATATGGTTTGCAAAAAGAATTACTTCCTATCCACAATGGTTTGTTGAATGGTTTTACACCTTTGGACCAACCACATACATTATGCCTCCACGGGCCCTTGAATCTTATCGATTCTTTAAAACTAAAACCAAATATCAAAAAGGACACAGGTTATTCCAATTTGTTAAAAACTTTGGAGTTTCCTGGATCATGACATGGAAATATACATTTGTCAATAAATTACCTTTCCTTCAGCCCTGGGTAGGTAGAGACATCAGTATTAAATGGTGGCCGTTAGTTTAATCTCAAGCTCATCGACACTGATGTCATTAAAAATGATTATCCAATAATTCACAAACCGTCAACAAAGAAATCCTCCAACAGGAATGCCAATCCTTGACTACCAGATCTCAAATCATAGCCAGCCTTACAGAGGCTAAGTCTGATAAAGAATTCTCACAAAAATTAAAAGCCCTCTCCGATACAGCAACCTCTATTAGAGATGATGAATAAGATGATGCCACGGCAGACTTCACTCTTCTTAACGAAGGTGACTATTTTGGCATAAACCTAGATCCAACTCATCTAGCGAATCTCTCACAATTTGACTAGGAGACCAGACAAGACTCCTTAAAGGACTTGATCACTAAAAGACAAAGAAGCTTTATCACACAGTAAAGCTTGTAGTAAAGGAACTACAAGACGAAAATGCTTTATGAAACAATAAAAGCATGTGACACTACCAAACAAGATTACTTTATCAAACAGTATCCGGATTCAAAATGGTTTGAAATCCGCAACAAATTCGAAATCAAATGAAATCCGCTCATTTCTACCTATAAAAGGCCCTTAGACCACACAAGGAAGGCATCAGCTTCTTACCAGCATTCAAAACTCCTTTAGATTTTAAGATTTAAACACTTTTAATCTTTCGAGCTTTATTGCCTTCTTACAACACTTTTATCTACAATATTTTGTAAGTTTTTACATTACTGTAATTACTCTTCTATATTACAATACTTTGTTTTAATACAATACTTTGTATATCTCTTCAACTTTTCTCTTGGTGATTTTATATATATATTTGAAATTAAATCTCAAAATTCAAACAATAATATTTTCTTATTCTGAAATACTTAATTACTCAATATTTAACCTGCATATATAATAAGTTGACATTATAGAGACATGATTTTTATTATTCTATAAACTTTACAATCATAGTTCCTCATTTCAATGCATGTCTTACTCAATTGTTCTTTAATTCATTTTATATGTGCTTTTATCATCTTGTTGGCAAAACCCTATAATAGATCAAACTTTTACTAAGGAATAATTAATAACTTCAGTTCCAGAAAATAAAAGAGAAATTTCTTGATATTAATTAATGTCTTAATAATTGTTGTTTTATATTATTTATAAGAAACAAATAAAGCAATACAAGAAAAGATTAAGTGTATACAAACAAATTAATATGGTCAACCATTACATGCCCTCCATAACTACTCATATTTAATAAAACAAATCAAGCATTAAATTTTTAATATTTAAAATTTCATATTTATTGACATTTAATGCAATTATCAATTTTTTTACTTTATTTCTTCACTATTTAAAGATGTAAATTAAGTTGTAAATAATAAAAATTAACTAAATGAATGTACATAAACTTATTGTAAAAGTCTTGTGGTCCATATGGGCCAAGGTTAGGTGGGTCTGCTATAAGCAAGTCCTTTTTAGGTGGGTCTAGCCCAGCCCAACTCACTATTTTCAAAATCCTTAGGGATTGGGATAGGTTAGGCCAAACTAACATACTTTGACACCTCTTACTACTATATCACTCCTATAAACCTAGTTCCCTTCGCGACAACAACAATCTTCATCCTATTTCTAATGTTTCAAATATAAATTATTAGTTCAAATATAGTTAAGCACTCAAGAAAAGGGAATTGAAGTAGGTGTCAAAGATTTAAACACTCTTTTGAGCAAGTAAAACAACTTTCTTAAATGAGTAACCATAAGACTTTGTTGCTATTTTTCAAAGGCTCACACAAACAAATTTTAACTAAACGATTCATATACTTGGTAATGTAAAATATTTGGTTATGTGTAAGAAATATTTAAAATGATATGCTCAAGGATAAAATTTACCATATAATGTTTTGAGTTGAAGTAAATGATTAAACTTAATGTTAAAACATCAAAAAACCGTGAGCAAGTTCAAATAAATGAAAGATAAAAGCAAGGGAGAATCATACCAAGATATATAGTGGTTCAGATCCAACAAATAATAGATCCTATGTCCATTCCCCATGCACAAAGTAAGAAAATTTTTACTATAAGGGCAATAACAAATTACAAGAACACATTATCATAACTTTTTTACAACCAACACCCTAGTTAACCTACTTTCCTACTGAGTTTTCCCAAAGAACTTAATCAAATTCAATCATAGGCTCAAGCACTCATAACTTTTTACTACCACCCTGGGCAACCTTACAACCATTATGTTTTTCCACTTAAGAACCTAGCAAAACTCTAACACATGCATAAGCAATATCAGCTTTTTATAACCCTCAATGGGAATCTCTTAAACACTAGATTTTTCACACAAGTAACCTAGTAAACCTCACACAATGGATTTTTGGATGAATTTAAGTATGATCAAACTCCCTTAAGATAATCAACTAGGTATTCGCTGGAGATATGTTTTATAATAGGTTCAAGCATAGTAGATAACCTTACTTCTATGTTTTTGTCTTTATGTATCTCTATCTCATGTTGTTATTTCTTTGAATGTTACATATTTATACTCATGGATGTGGCAACTAGCCGTTGTGTTCATGATGGCCCTACAGCAAACTTCATAGATATCTATAGCTTTGATTTTGCAGCCCTATAGCTTCATGGTCGTTTGATTTCATCTTCTTTGATTTTGAATACTATGTTTTTTAAATTCTATAGGTACTTTTTGATCATTTACATAACTTATCTTTTGAGTTTTGCAAGTTATATAAGTAAGCTATTAAATGGCAGATGACTGCCTTGACATTGGGTTACTTTTGAATAAAATATAATATCCCAATTTTGACTTTTTCAAAAAGGCTTCTAAAAAGTGTCTACTCTTTTTGTAATAAATTCATTTAGTCAAATAATTTCATTTTAGATAAATGTTTCACTTTAACTAGCTACCATGTTTTAACAAAAAATATTATTATTTTATTGTTGCTTTGCTTGCTCTTTTTTGATACAATGTTGCTTGGTTTCTTAAGAAACACTTCAGACAAGTAGTTTTTTTTCTCTAGCTATTCTTTTTTACTTGAAAACATAGTTGGCTCATCAAAATCATTTTGCTCATAATATTTTCTCAACAATCTCCCCCTTTTTTATGATGACAACTATTTAAAATATGCAACTTTGCTAAGTCAAAAAGAAATGTATAAAAAGTCAAGAGAACTTCCTTTTTTGGCAGATGTTTTAATTTCTGGACAGGCCCCCTAATTTTGTGCTCTCCTTGAGTTTGTGCATTCTATTCTCCTTTCATGAAAAACCTTAGGTTGCTTTATTGAGCACATTATCCTATATTCTTAAGAACAATATAATTGCATATTCTACTACTTCTCCCCTTTGGCATCATTAAAAATAATATAAGGAGGGGATTGAACCAACTATAGTAGTCGGGATAAAAACATAGTAGAAATGAAATAACATTTGCAACATATTACAAAACACAAGTTCAACAATTGTCCAAAAAGTACCAAACAAGACATGAACAATACCTCACAAGACATAAACAATACCATAAATAGTAATAACGTTAAGTTAAAGTCTTATAAGTCAGAGGTAATCTAGTTCTAAAATGCATTGCCAGGATCTTAGGTTGAAGTGATAAAGATGTCAAGAGGATCATAGTGGGATTCTTCATAATCCTCTTGAGAAAATTCTTTTTTTGGATTAGGTTCACCAATAGTGGCAAGGTGAGAATATGATTCAGGACCTTTTCTCTTCATAGGCAGCTTAGAAGGTCTTGGCTCGAGCATAATTCTTTCAATTATGGCTAGCATCTGATACATGTGATGCTTCATTTTAGCCATTTCAAATTAGATCTCGAATGAAAAGCTTTTTAATTTTGGTTGTGATCTTTGATAGCCTAGGTCATACTTTCAATTTTTGCATTTACCATATCTAAGGTTTGTGGCTCAGGTTCCTTGTTGTTTCCTTTATTTTTCATCATTCTAGCCTTTAAAGTCTTCTTCTGTATCTCTACTAGCTTTACCTTAGAAATTCTTTCTGCTGTTTCTTTTTTCCTTTTCAGTTTCTTTTTTAGGCATTACTTCTTTTCTAGGCCTTTTGAGCTTCTTAGGTATTTCCAAGGGTTTTGGTTTATGAGGAAATATGGGTTTAGATTTCTAGGTGAAATGAAAGGTGATGGCTTCATAGGTTCTTTCTTCAGTATTT